>CAXDIV010000068.1:584864-635729 GCA_963989385.1 Ctena decussata
ACGGTCAGCAATAAAACAAAACTGGTGGAGAAGGTAACTTAAACTAGTTATACCGGATGCAAACCCTCTGCCTCAGCTTCTGCGATGTTTCAGTTTAACAGAGTCCGTCATCCTCATTTGAGTCACATCATGTGATTTCCAACAATGTGGCATTGGTGACAAGCAAAGGCTTGGTAATTGGTAACTGGCAACTGGCAGCTGGATGCCAATTTGATTCGGGAGGTTTTGAGACGACTAAATCTATCTAGGAAAACGGCAAACGACATTCAGATGCCAGTTCGCAAATTCTTGTGAATTGGCAACTGGCAACTGGTAGCCAGATGTCAATGTGATTTGAGAGGGTTTAAGACAATTAAAGCAACATAGGAAACCGTCAGACAGCAGTCAAATGTCAATTCGCTAATTCAAATGAACTGGCAACTGGCAGCCAGATGCCAATTCGATTTGAGAGGGTTAAAGACGATAAAAGCCAACTCAAAAACCGGCAAACGGCAGCCATATGCCAGTTTGCTTATTCTTGCGAATGTGCAACTGGCAACTGGCAGCCAAATTCCAATTCGATTTGAGAGGGTTTAAGATTATTAAAGCTACTTTGGAAACCGGAAAACAGCAGCCAGATGCCAATTCGATTTTCGAGAATTTAAGACGATTAAAGCTACATAGGAAACCAGCAAACGGCAGCCAGATGCCAATTCGCTAATTCTTATGTATTTGCACCTGGCAACTGGCAGCCAGACGATAATTCTATTTGGGAGGGCTTAAGACGATCAAAGCTAAATAGACATCGGCAAAAGGCAGACTTTTGCCAATTCGCAAATTCTTCTGAATTATAACTGGCAATCAGATACCAATTCGATTTGAGCGTATTTAAGACGATTAAACCTAAATAGGAAACCTGGACATGGCAGCCACATGCTGATTCGCTATTCTTGTGAATTGGCAAGTGGCAACTGGCAGCCAGATGCCAATTTGATTTCAGAGGGCTTAAGACGATAAAAGTTTCAGGAAACGGGCTGAAGGCAACCTGATGCCAATTTGCTAATTCTTGTGAAATGACAACTAGCACCCAGATGCCAATTCGATTTTAGAGTGTTTAAGTTGATTAAAGCTAAATAGGTATCCGGCATAAGGCAGCCAGATGCCAGTTCGCTAATTCTTGTGAAATGGCATTTAGCCACAGGCAGCTAGCTGCTAATTCGATTAGTGAGGGTTTAAGACGATCAAAGCTACATAGGAAACCGGCAAAATGCAGCCAGATTCCAATTCGAAATTTTTTATGAATTGGCAACTGGCAACTAGCAGCCAAATGTCAATTCGATTTGAAAGTGTTTAAGACGATTAAAGCTTCATAGGAAACCGGCAAACGACATACAGATGCCAATTTGAAATTTTTTATTAACTGGCAACTGGCAGCCAGATGCCATTTCGATTTCAGAGTGTTTAAGACCATTACAGCTACATAGGAAACCGGCTAACGGCAGTCAGATGCCAGAAAAGTTTAATAAATTGGCAACTGGCAACTGGCAGCCAGATGCCAATTCAATTTGGGCGGGTTTTAGACGATTAAGGCTAAATAGGAAACCGGCAAACGACATCCATATGTCAATTTTCAAATTCTTGTGAATTTGAAACAAGCAGTCTGGCAGCCAGTTGCCAATTCGATTTGAGAGGGTTTCAGGCGATTTAAGCTACATAGGAAACCTGCAAACGACAGCAAGATGCCAATTCGCTAATTCTTTGAACTGGAAACTGGCAACTGGCAGTCAGATGTCAATTTGATTCGAGAGGGTTTAAGACGATTAAAGCAAAGTAAAATAACCGGCAAATGGCAGCAAGTTGCGAATTGGCAACTCGCAGCCAGATGCCAATTCGATTTGAGAGGGTTTAAGACCATTAAAGCTACTTAGGAAACTGGAAAACGACAGCCAGATGCCAAATCGAAAAATTTCATGAATTGGTAACTGGCAACTGGCAGCTGGATGCCAATTTGATTCGGGAGGTTTTGAGACGACTAAATCTATCTAGGAAAACGGCAAACGACATTCAGATGCCAGTTCGCAAATTCTTGTGAATTGGCAACTGGCAACTGGTAGCCAGATGTCAATGTGATTTGAGAGGGTTTAAGACAATTAAAGCAACATAGGAAACCGTCAGACAGCAGTCAAATGTCAATTCGCTAATTCAAATGAACTGGCAACTGGCAGCCAGATGCCAATTCGATTTGAGAGGGTTAAAGACGATAAAAGCCAACTCACAAAAACCGGCAAACGGCAGCCATATGCCAGTTTGCTTATTCTTGCGAATGTGCAACTGGCAACTGGCAGCCAAATTCCAATTCGATTTGAGAGGGTTTAAGATTATTAAAGCTACTTTGGAAACCGGAAAACAGCAGCCAGATGCCAATTCGAATTTTTTTATGAATTGGTAACTGGCAACTGGTAGCCGGATGCCAATTCGATTCGAAATGGTCTGAAACGACTATATGTATCTAGGAAAACGGCAAACGACATCCA
The DNA here is from genome assembly GCA_963989385.1 of Ctena decussata. Lineage (NCBI taxonomy): Eukaryota > Metazoa > Mollusca > Bivalvia > Lucinida > Lucinidae > Ctena > Ctena decussata. The sequence continues at coordinate 587,378 of CAXDIV010000068.1, forward strand.
GATGCCAATTCGCAAATTCTTGTCAACCAGATGCCAATTCGATTTGAGAGTGTTTAAAACGATTAGACTTACATAGGAAACCGGCAAACGATATCCAAATGCCAATTCGAATGTTTTTAACGAATGGGCAACTGGCAACTGGCAGCCAGATATCAATTGGATTTGAGAGTGTTTAAGAACATTAAAGCTACATAGGAAACCGGAAAACGGCAGCCAGATGCGAATTCATAAATTTTTATGAATTGGCAACTGACAGCCAGATGCCAATTCGATTTGAGACTGTTTAAGACGAGTAAAGCTACATAGGAAACCTGCAAACGGCAGCCAGATGCTGATTCGAAAATTTTTATGAATTTATAACAGGCAACTGGCAGCCAGAGGCCAATTCGATTTAAGCGGGTGTTAGACGATTAAAGCTAAATAGGAAACCGGCAAACGACATCTCGATGCCAATTCGCAAATTCTTGTGAATTGGACACTGGCAACTGGCAGCCAGTTGCCATTTCGATTTGAGAGGGTTTCAGGTGATTTTAGGTAACCTGCAAATGGCAGCCAGATGCCAATGTGCTAATTCGTATAAACTGGCAACTGGCAACTGACAGCCAGATGCCAATTCGATTTGAGAGGGTTTAAGATGATTAAAGCCAAGTAAAAAACAGGCAAACGGCAGCCAGATGCCATTGCGCTAACTATCGCGAATTGGTAACTGGCAACTGGCAGCCAGATGCCAGTTCGATTTGAGAGGGTTTAAGTCGATTAAAATTACTTAGGAAACCTGCAAACGGCAGCCAGATGCCAATTCGGTATTTCTTATGAACTGGCAACTGTCAACTGGCAGCCAGATGCCAATTCGATTCTATTGGGTTTATGACGATTAAGCCAAGTAAAAAACCGTCAAACGGCAGCCAGATACCAGTTCATGAATTCTCGCGAATTGGCAAGTGGCAACTGTTAGCCAGATGCCAGTTCGATTTGAGAGCGTTTAAGACGATTAAAGCTACTTAGGAAACCAGCAAACGGCAGCCAGATGCCAATTTAAAATTTTTCATGAATTGGTAACTGGCAACTGGCAGCCGGATGCCAATTCGATTCGAGAGGGTTTGAGACGACTAAATCTATCTAGGAAAACGGCAAACGACATTTCGATGCCAATTCGCAAATTTTTGTGAATAGGCAACTGGCAGCCAGATGCCAGCTCGATTTGAGAGCGTTTAAGACGATTAAAGCTACTAAGGAAATCAGCAAACGGCAGCCAGATGCCAATTCGGTAATTCTTATGAACTTGCAACTAGCAGTCAGGTGCCAATTTGATTCCAGAGGGTTTAAGATGATTAAAGCCAAGTAAAAAACAGGCAAACGGCAGCCAGATGCCATTTCGCTAATTCTTGTGAATTGGCTACTGGCAACTGGCAGCCAGATGCCAGTTCGATTTGAGAGGGTTTAAGTCGATTAAAGCTACTTAGGAAATCTGCAAACGGCAGCCAGATGCCAATTCGGTATTTCTTATGAACTGGCAACTGTCAACTGGCAGCCAGATGCCAATTCGATTCGATTGGGTTTATGACGATTAAAGCCAAGTAAAAAACCGTCAAACGGCAGCCAGATACCAGTTCATGAATTCTCGCGAATTGGCAAGTGGCAACTGTTAGCCAGATGCCAGTTCGATTTGAGAGCGTTTAAGACGATTAAAGCTACTTAGGAAACCAGCAAACGGCAGCCAGATGCCAATTTGAAAATTTTCATGAATTGGTAACTAGCAACTGGCAGCCGGATGCCAATTCGATTCGAGGGGTTTTTATACGATTGAATCTATCTAAGAAAACCGCAAACGACATTCCGATGCCAATTCGCAAATTCTTGTGAATAGGCAACTGGCAGCCAGTTGCCAATTCGATTTGAGAGGGTTTAGGACGATTAAAGCTACATAGGAAACCGGCGAACAGCAGCCAGATGCCAATTCGCTAATTCTTATGAACTGGCAACTGGCAACTAGCAGTCAGATGTCAATTTGATTCCAGAGGGTTTAAGATGACTAAAGCCAAGTAAAAAACCGGCAAACGGCAGCCAGATGCCATTTCGCTAATTCTTGTGAATTGGCTACTGGCAACTGGCAGCGAGATGCCAGTTCGATTTGAGAGGGTTAAAGACGATTAAAGCTACTGAGAAACTGGCAAACGGCAGCCATATTCCAGTTCGCTAATTCTTATTAACTGGCAGCCAGATGTCAATTCGATTCGATAGGCTTTAAGCCAATTAAAGCCAAGTAAAAAATAAGCAAACGGCAGGCAGATACCAGTTCGTTAATTCCCGCGAATCGGCGAGTGGAAACTGGTAGCCAGATGCCAGCTCGATTTGAGAGCGTTTAAGACGATTAAAGCTACTAAGGAAACCAGCAAACGGCAGCCAGATGCCAATTTGAAAATTTTTATAAATTGGTAACTTGCAACTGGCAGCCGGATGCCAATTCGCTAATTCTTATGAACTGGCAACTGGCAACTAGCAGTCAGATGCCAATTTGATTCCAGAGGGTTTAAGATGATTAAAGCCAAGTAAAAAACAGGCAAACGGCAGCCAGATGCCATTTCGCTAATTCTTGTGAATTGGCTACTGGCAACTGGCAGCCAGATGCCAGTTCGATTTGAGAGGGTTTAAGTCGATTAAAGCTACTTAGGAAACCTGCAAACGGTAGCCAGATGCCAATTCGGTATTTCTTATGAACTGGCAATTGGCAACTGGCAGCTAGATGCCAATTCGATTCGATTGGGTTTATGACGATTAAAGCCAAGTAAAAAACCGTCAAACGGCAGCCAGATACCAGTTCAACAATTCTCGCAATTTGGCAAGTGGCAACTGTTAGCCAGATGCCAGTTCGATTTGAATGCGTTTCAGACGATTAAAGCTACTTAGAAACCAGCAAACGGCAGCTAGATGCCAATTTGAAAATTGTTATGAATTGGTAACTGGCAACTAGCAGCCGGATGCAAATTCGATTCGAGAGGGTTTTAGACGATAAAATCTATCTAGGAAAACGGCAAACGACATTCCGATGCCAATTCGCAAATTCTTGTGAATAGGCAACTGGCAGCCAGTTGCCAATTAGATTTGTGAGGGTTTAGGATGATTAAAGCTACATAGGAAACCAGCGAACAGCAGCCAGATGCCAATTCGCTAATTCTTATGAACTGGCAACTGGTAACTAGCAGTCAGATGCCAATTTGATTCCAGAGGGTTTAAGATGATTAAAGCCAAGTAAAAAACCGGCGAACGGCAGCCAGATGCCATTTCGCTAATTCTTGTGAATTGGCTACTGGCAACTGGCAGCCAGATGCCAGTTCGATTTGAGAGGGTTAAAGACGATTAAAGCTACTGAGAAACCGGCAAACGGCAGCCATATTCCAGTTCGCTAATTCTGATGAACTGGCAACTGGCAGCCACATGACAATTCGATTCGACAGGCTTTAAGCCAATTAAAGCCAAGTAAAAAATCGAAAAACGGCAGCCAGATACCAGTTCGTTAATTCTCGCGAATTGGCGAGTGGCAACTGGTAGCCAGATGCCAGTTCGATTTGAGAGCCTTTAAGACGATTAAAGCTACTAAGGAAACCAGCAAACGGCAGCCAGATGCCAATTCGAAAAATTTTATGAATTGGTAACTGGCAACTGGCAGCCGGATGCCAATTCGATTCGAGAGTGTTTGATACGACTAAATCTATCTAGGAAAACGGCAAAGGACATTCCGATGCCAATGCGCAAATTCTTGTGAATTGGCAAATGGCCACTGGCAGCCAGTTGCCAATTCGATTTGTGAGGGTTTAAGACGATTAAAGCTACATACGAAACCGGCAAACAGTAGCCTGATGCCAATTCGCTAATTCTTATGAACATGCAACTGGCAGCCAATTCGTTTTCGGGCAGTTTTGATGCAGTTATAGAGAATAACAGGTGAATAGGCAACCGGCGAAATGCAGCACGATGCAAATTCGCGGTCCATGCGAAGTGGCAACTGTTAATGGGCAGCCAGATGCCAGTTAGAGCTTAGCGGGTAAATAGAAAACTTGTAAATGGCAGCAAGATACCGATTCGCAAATTAATGTGAATTGGCACTGGCATTTGTCAGTCAGATGCGAATTCAAATAAAGGCAGTTAAAGAGACAATTATTCAAATGGGCAACCGGCAAACAGCAGCTAGTTGTCGATTCGTCAATCCTGGTGAAGTGGCAACTTGCAGCCAGCTGGCATTTCTAAGTGAGAGGGCTTCAGACTAGAAAATATTAATAGGGAACAGTTACTGGAAGCTGACAGCCAAATGCCAAAATCTAAATAGGCAACTGGCAAACTGTAACCAAATGCCTATTCCGAAGTTGTAATGAATTGGCAACTGGCAACGTAGAGTCAGTGGCCAATTCAATTTGAGAGGGGTTTTAAGCTTAAAAAGTCCTGAAAGCGGGGGATATAAATTCGTTACTGGGAAGAACCAGTCCTAATCTCTCATCCCCCGTAAGCAACTGCCTACCTTTTTCACATAAAGAAACATGGTCGGTATCTAGAGCTCGATTCCACGACCCTCAATCCGTTAGAGGTTACAGTGACTTGAAGTAAACGACCTAAGCCACTCGGCTACGGAGGTGGGTCTTTCACTTTCAGCAGTTAGGAAGCTGCGGTATCTCTGTAAATACATACATCGATGACATTTTCAAATACTGTTTGTTTTATTTTATTCTAACCACGGAGTAAATCTGTCTTTCATAGTTAGCAGGTGACTGTGGGATAGAGTGTTATAACTGAACAAGAGATTCGGAGAAATACTGCTTGAAAGATGCCTTGCAATCGATTATGCAGGCATCACATTGTCCCGATAATGACACCTGATGGCCATACGATAATGGAAATGTTCAAATTCGGCTCTGATCGTAATAACATCGGGTCATTCGTGAGAGCATCTAAAACCATCGTATGACCGCCGGATGATTTTCTCTTGCTTCGGCAGCAACTTCGTGAGCGGTGGCAAAATCTTTGGCATGCAAAAAAATTGCCGAATGACATTGCGAAGGCTCATTTTTGTGTTGACTTCGTGTGTCCATTTTGCCTTTGTAAGGCCATCGTGAGGGCATCTTGTCTAATCATGTCATCTTCGTCTTTACTTCGTGTGATCATCGGTGCCATCGGGCATTTTTCGCCTCACGAAGACATTACGAAGGAAACAAAAGCAGCCCGATTGTCTTCGGAATGCAACACGACTTCGTAAAGCTCTCGTTTTACCGGCGTGTAGCCATAGAAGTGTAGTACGATGGCATCGATACGGCGAAGTCAGCCGAATTTGAATAGTTCAAGCGTTTTAGTCTTGTGTGTCATGATAACGTGGACATATATAAGGGCAGCGTCAGAGCGTCTTCCTCAGTCATTTGTAGCTCTTAAAGCTGAAATAACAGTAATTATGCACTTGTCTTGTTTTTATGGCAACCCATTTTACCATTTATCCTGTTTAAGAGACCTATGATAAGATACATAAGAGATCTGATATAATAAAGTAAAAAGATAGGCAATGATCAGGAAATGATACAATCAAATACCACATTCCGCTCTCAAAACCAGTAGGGAAAGAAGCACATATACACAGAAACTGACACATGTTTACGAAAGAAACGCACAGTAAACCGAATGAGCAGCTCTTTCCCAAACAGATGGTCATTCAGCTACCCCAATAACAGCAGCAACATCTATTTTTACTTATTTTGTTTTTACTTTAATTGCAAAAAAAAGAAAAAAAGAAGGCAGATTGGGCAGCAATACAGGTGACCAAACCGCCAGAGACCATAGACAAGCGGACACACCACAATATAATATCAAGGAACAGCAACAGAAGTACCGCCTTGGAACGGTCAGCACAAGATTACTTGGGGCTTAAACTAGTTTTACTGGACCAAACCTCGCCCTCGGCTTCTGCAGTGGTTTGAAACATTAAGTTAGTTCTTTGGTCCGCATGAAGGTTTCCTAACTCACCAACGAATCATCACCGGAAACAAACAAATCACGGATAAGGCCTGAGATGAATCAGAGATGGGGACTCAACGGAAAGAACGTATTGCGACACCAGGAGACTCCTGGGAAGTCAGACAACACCACTGAAATACGGAGCAAAAGAAAACTATGAGTTGAACCCCAATAACGAAGCAACAGACAAGGCAAACTCCGGCCCCAACCAACTAAATTAAGCAGCTTTATGTCGGGCCCATCATTGAGTCTGATGCCTGACCAACCGGCGTGCAATTAAAGAGGGAAGCAAACTTTTTAACCATAATTGGGTTAATCACTAAACACGCCAACTGTAGCATTACATTTATATCATATCCCATACGATAATTTTCCTAAACTGATCAGAAAAAAATCAGACTTACCTACAATGTTTTTAAGTATCTAAAATGATGTATCAGATATCTATATTAAATGAGATATCTTATATACTATATTAGATGTTTTATTTAACATATAACACAACTTAAAAGTAAAATAAGATATCATATACAGCAGATATGTTTTGAGAAATAAGACATCTTATATAGTTATATACAATTTTTAAAGTATCTAAAATGATGTATCAGATATCTATATTAAATGAGATATCTTATATACTACTGTGGTGGTGCGTATTTATCAAAAGAAAACCGAAATATGTTTTGTCTGTCACAGGGTAGGATCTTAGAAGATTTTTATTGACTAGCTAACTTGTAAATTTGCTCATTTATTATTAGGAGACATGTATCATAATTGCTCTCTTTAGATATTACAGTATTGTCGAAAAACTGTTGACTGTAAGAAACTAAATAATGATGAAGATTTCCTCGTAACGTTGTGTAAGAAACCTTACTATAGCATAGTACGCATAGCTAAGGAAAAAATGCTATGAAACATTTTTCTTGCAAGGCTATAGAAATATTGTTTTTTTATGTTTCACTTTATTGGTAATATTTCTGTCCATAATGAAACTTCGTCCCTTTAATATATGACTGTTTTAAGAGAAGCTAGAAAGGATTATTTAAAGATAAAAATGTTGTGCTATTTTTGGTATTTCTGCTAAAATGAGTACTTACGATAATAGGCCTGTGCATCTGCGCAATGTTATCAGCCTCTGATATGTGCAAAATGATAAGATCAAACAGTGTCTGAACAGTTTGCGCAAGCTGATCGGAATACGTTGATAATACGCTATGTATACAGTATAAGTAACATGTTTATTACGCGTGCATTAATCGATTATCGATCATAAAATCCGATATTACCTCCTATCAGTTATAATAATTGTCATCTCATTTAAGTTTGAAATGAACTCATCATGAAACAACCAAAGATAAATGCCAAGAAATATAAAGCTGCAACATTCAATTTATGGAATTAGTTATTCACGGTTTCGGGCATGACTTACAATATATATTTTAGTTTAAACAATATAGATTGATCAATATGCAAACTAACTCAGACCAGCTTATGCACTTGCGAAACACTGGTCTGAGTCTATGATCACTTAATAATTTTTGTTTTTGTCAATTTTAGTATATGTTTGTATAACCAAATATGTTTCTGCACAAACCGAACTGATCCGAATTTCTGATCAAAATATTTTAAACATGTGTGATCAAATCAGGCTGTGCCTCTGCGCAGACCATTTAAAATGGGCAAGCTGTTCTCATGTTGCAATTAAATTTAGTTAGAATTAAAAACAGTTAGAAATACGAAGATACAAGGCACTAGTCAACGGCCAAGGCCGGGCCACTTTTTTCTGGTCATTTTTCCTCATACGAGCCGCTACACGATAAACAAGCAAAGTGGAATGCGCACCCAGCGAAGACGCAGATCAGCCAAAGCAGCCACCCAGTCTTTGCTGTGCGATTAAAGGGTAGCTAATACTCTGAGCTACCTCCATGCCATGCCGATATTGAAGCCTCTGATCAGATTAGGCGGATGGCTAGGCTGATCAGAGTCTTCACTGGGCGCACATGCAGCTGTATTTTGTCATGTCAAGGCTCATTTAATTGTTTGCTTAAGTCATCGACTGAGAAGCCTACTGAGCCGCTGTTGTCGACACGCCATCTGTCGGAAGGTGTGAAATTCGGTCACATGTCTTGTCAAAACATTTACACTCGCTAAGGGCAATGAAAGTCAGAAATCGATATTCAATCCGATATATATTAAAGATCGTCTTCTGATGATAACCGTATAAAAATAGTACTTTTAGCAGCGTCGCAACAAAACGAACACAGTGCCATAGCGCCCTGCGAAGTCTTAGATCAGCCTGGGCAGGATAACCAATGGGCTAAGCTACCTCTTCGCGGACAGAGAAGACTCTGATCAGACTGGGCGGATACCCACGCTGATCTGAGTGTTCGCAGGGCGCACATGCCATTTTGTTTGTTTTGTCGTGTCGCGACTCATTTCTTTTGTTTTGTAAGGCAACTTTTAAATACTAATCGTAAATGTTTAAACTTATTTTTTTTAATAACGCAGCTTAGCAGAAAGCCGAAAGACGGCATGTGCATAAAACTTTTGAACAGTTTTGTCAAAACAGAAAGTCAAAAGAAAAAAGTTGTTGAGTGGTGGTTTAACGTCCCAGAAAATAATATTTTAGTCATGTCGAGATAATGCCTCTGAATTTGTAGGACTACTAGAATAACTCGGCCTGCTATAAATGACACTCAGATCTAGCAGCCGCTGCCGCAGAAGCATCAGACAGCCAATATATATTTCTCGAGCCCCAATGGGCGGGGCAAAAGAAAAAAAGAACATGTGGGTGGATGGGTGTCTGTACCAGGCTTAATCTTTCCGTAAAGCTGAGACCGTCAAAGAGGGATCGAAATATCATAATTTATTATAAGTATTATTGTTTTATGTTTTTGTTCTCAGAAACTAAAACGACCAATAATAAGATCTATTTTTCTCGCCTATCCTTACGAAATTGACCTAAATATGTGGAAAAAAGACTTATTAGAACAAAAGTGAGCAAGTGAGAAAAGTAAATTGATTTGATCTAAGAAAAAGAAAACCCATATTGTTAAAATCCATCCAGCTCCTTCGTATTGTTATTATGCTGATAAATATCAAACACAGTGATGACAAAAAACCGGCTTCAGAGAAGTTCAACACATGTACAGATCCGGGGATATGGTCGTCGATTTGACATTCCTAATATCGATTAATACCTATCGCTTCGCAGGTCTAAGGGAAATAACTGCATTCACATTAATACTCGCTCCAGGTAACAGGTAACCGAGTACACTACTTAGCGCGCCTTGAAGACTTAAGTTTCAGTTGTATTAAATATCTTATTTAACACATAAGATAACTTATAAATAAAATGTAAGATAACTTAAAAGTTATGTATGTTTTGAGAAATAAGACATCTTATATCGTATTTAAGATATCTCATATGAGATATAGAGATATCTGATATACAAGATATCTCATTTTGGCATTTGAATAAAGACATCTTATTTATAAACGAAGATACCTTATATGGGTATTAAGATATCTTATTTACGAAAGAAGACACCTTATTTATGAAAGAAGATATCTTATATAATAAATTAGATATTTATTATGTTAAAGGCATCTTATATATGTTCTGCGCAAAGAAGGAATCGGTACAAGTCCGGAATTCCGGAATTGTACCGCGCAAAGTTGTAATTCTCACTTTGTTGCGCAAAGTGGGAATTCTTACCTTGCGCAAGACAATTCCAGAATTGTCTATGCGCAATGTGGGAATCGGGACAAAGCGAGAATTATGTTTAGTTTTAGATAACTATGGATCTGTTCCCTTGGAGAACATCGTTATGAGAATTAGAACAATAAACAACGAAGGAAAGAAAAAAAAAACAGGTAAAAAGAAGTAGATAAAAAAGATAATGGAAGATTGTTAAGTTAATTTCTTAACGATACACTAGTGCAAATATTTGAAAAAAAAAGTTAAAAGAAAAAGAAAAAAAAATGTCATCTCAGTTTTTTTTAGTAATATTTTTATCATCTCCATACATTTTGTATTTCTCTTTGAATAAAACATATGAGTCTCACTTTGTTCCGAAGATTCCCACTTTGCGCAGGGACATTTACCTATTCAACAAACTAACCGACTCCCTTGCGCAATTCTAGAATTGTACCGGTGCAATTCCGGAATTTTAATACAAAGTGAGAATTTCTACTTTGCGCAGGACGATTCCGGAATTGTACCGCTTCTAACTTTGCGCAGAATATAAATATATAAACATATAAGATATGTTATCTAATGTATCAGGTATCTGATATATTATATTAGATATCTTATATGATATATTAGATATCTTATAAACAATATAAGATATCTAATATGGCAAATAAGGTATCTCATTTCTAAAAAAGCACATATCTGATACGGTATATAAGATATTTTAATATAGAAGTTATCTTATTTGTTAAATAAGATACCTATATAAGATATCTCATTTAATGTAGATATCTGAAATACTATATAGGATATCTGGTATTCTATATAGATATCTAGTAAAGTATATAAAATAAATTTATTTAATTTTTCAGATATCTTATTTATTCTTAATCTCATTTACTTGAAAAAATCACACGATATCTTAAATATTTTATCATATATCATTTATAGTATATAAGATATAACAGATTAGATATATAATACGATATGTTAAATATCTATTTTCACATTTAAGATACCTTGTATATTAAATAAGATATCTATCTTTATAATATATTAGAAATCTAATATTCAATATTATATGTCTTATATACTATATTAGACATCTCTTATGTTATATTAGATATCTTATATAGTATACAAGATATCTTAATTAGGAAATAAGATAACCTATAGCATATTAGATACCTATAAAACAGAAAAAAATAGTTAAAAGGATTGCCATATGTTTTGCTTATTCCATCGGGAGGTCACGTGACGCTTTCATAACCTAGTTTGTTTGGATCGCACTTTCAATCCGACGTCGTGTTACCATCATGTGACCATGGTGTGTACTTCTGGTAAACATCTTATCAAAAATACACATCTTCGTATACCCTTCGCATAGCCTTCATGTGTGGTTCGAGGGCCACTGCAGGACATTCTGTAGGCATCGTACTTTCTTTGGTTGTTGATTGGATGTTGACCAAGTTCGGTACCAACTTTGCTCGTAATTAAAAATTTCATATTCGATTGGCCATCGGGTGTCAATATCGGGACAATGTGACGCCACCATTAAAAATTATATTGCAAGCTAGAGTTTAGCATACAAATGGCGTGTTTCCAACATAAACACTTATACCCCCGATTCTTTAATTCTTAAATAAACTGAAAATAAACTGTTCAATAGTTACTGCTCACTAAATTAGTATCTTCAGGATTGTAGTTTTTCTAGATGGTGTTGTAGGGATGAACTTATAAAAGAGTAATAATTAAAATTTTCGAGTCAATAACAATATTATTTGAACCAGTGTTATAGAAACCGAATTTTACAATTTTTATACATGGTCATTTCATATGAAATTTATGAAACGAGCCTACGGCTAAAATTGGGTTTTATCGCCTTCGAAATGGACAATATTTCGAGAAGAAAATGCATTGTTGACATGGGCGTCGTCAGTGACGTTACGTCTACGCGCCAAAGCGTTATTACACGTGTAGTCATACAATTTTTATGACACGACGTTATCCACTGACTAACAGAGACTTCATATTATGAAAGAGTATCTGGTCCAACTCACAAGAGTTTGGGTCTATGTCTGAATGGATGAACACACGACCGGACAAGGGAAAAGTAATATCCCTCCGCTTTTGACAAGGGGAAAACTATGTTGTGATCGTTGGGGTGACGTTCATAAGTGTTTGACCTTAGAAATAATAGATCCTTTGCCGTGTTTTGTCGTTGATAAGATAGGACGGTTAGCGGTTCAGATGCGTAGTAATTATATCACTCACCCTACGGGCATGCATCTGAACGACTAAACATACTCTAATAACATTACAACACAAGGCAAATACTTTTATTTCTTTTGATTCTAACATGACCATTTCTGTTGTTTCCAACAGTTATGCTGGTGTTGATATATCTGCTGCTACGTTATCGCTGACGTTATGAGGTCAAATGACGTCATTTAAAGCAAGTTATTGCATAAAAAGCAGTGCCGAGAGGTATTAACAGCCGTGCATCAACAGGCGAAAAGCCGTCTTTCAACAATGGTTTTCTCGCGCTGTTGAAACACGATGACAGGACTTTCGTTATGCTTGTGCCGGGCCACTAAAACCCGCCATGCACTCTTACCTCTCCCTTTTCGGTTAATTTACAATAATTGGTCGCGTGCTACCTATGTTTTCTTATGACGTCATCATGCTTTGTACTCTTATTACGTCATAAAGTACCGACACGGATTTCAAAGCCATGTTGTCTTCATTCTTACGATGCCAAATGGAGAGTTAAAGAAAACATGCATCCTAAGCTTTCAGTAATCAAGAACTGCAGGATGGTATATGAATGGATCAGGCTTGTTCTGCATGGAAATTATTGCTCAAGGTATCTGCTTTTTGTTGATTAATTTACCATCTATTTTGCATCAACTACAACGACCATCTTGGATACTTTTCCGAAATGAGGTTGAATAGGATGATGGCAGCCATTTTCAATAGAATGAATGCTCTCGGGCCCGGAAGACGAATATTAGTAAACAGATGCACCAGCGCGTTGGCTGTTTAACGGTGACAAAATAGAGTGCCAAGTTTTTTCTCAAATTTTAACGAATAATTCGTTGAATTATGCAATAACAGCGATCAAACATTTGTTTTCAATGCATTAACATTTGCGAGGTCCCTCGGGAGATGTTGAAAACCTCGGCCTTCGGCCTCGGTTTCCAACATCTCCCTCGGGACCTGGCAAACGTTAATGCATGAAAAACCATGTTTGATCCCTATATTAGGCTACGTCATTTGCACATGCACGCCAGGCCGGATCTAACGTAAAAGTTATCATGCCAACTTTCTTTTTTGTCTATATCGGGCAAAATAACGATCGTGTTAAAATGTAATTGCATAAGATTGGTACTGGCGTGCGACCAGTGGTGGCCGCGTACCAATGGTGGCCATTTGCGCTCTGCACTCGCAATTACGTATTCATTGTGTCTCAGATTCGGCCATTTTGTACATGTATAAGGAAACAAAACAAACGCGCACAAAAAAGATCGGTAAAATTCTCTACCTGGGAGGCAAAAGGTAAACAATTTCCCGGAGCTACCCTCATGTCAACATCATTGCCTTTCCGGGGGACTACAACCCTTGACACTCTCATAATACTATTATTAGCTTTAATAGTATTCAACCAGTACAGACTGGCTAATTAAGATGTAAGTTTTATCTAACACTTCTTAATTTCAACCAATATATCTTTCATATGCTAACGATGTTTTTTGTTTGGCAAAACTTACACTATTTTTTTTATAAATATGCTGCCACAATCAAACTCACCACTTTACCTTCAAACAAGTCTTTTTAGAGACGTTCTCACTTGCGCTGGGCCATTCGCGGACAAAAATGGCCATGCATACAACCATGCCAGAATTCAAGGAAGAATCACGACCATAATGCTCATTATATCTGCTTCAAAGCTTTAAAATATTTTCAGATAATAGTTTTAGATTATGGAATACCAACCATGTTTAGAGACATACCCTAACAATTAGAAATGGCGTATTTTATGACGTTATTTATATACGTTGAAGGACGATGTCGCATACGACTTTTTTGACATGCGTAACATTGCACATTTACTAATCTACTGACATTTGATTATTTTGGCTAGTTTCAATGTAAAATGTTTTTCTTTGCTTTTTTGGAAGAAAGGGGTTTTCTTTGAAGCGCTGCTTAATCAAATGACGTCAACGCTTTCACAACGTGGTCTTTATGGCGTTGTGACGTAGGTTACGTGTGACGTAGGTTACAGTACACACTTTTTAACGTTTTTGTACTATTTAATGTTTCAGTGCATGAAATCTAAGCACACCATCTTGTAGCTGTTACTAGGCAGGATTTTGCACATGAGTTTTAGAGCGATTGCTTTGCTCAGTTTTAAGAAAAGCCCGTGACGTAAGGTTACATTCTTACAGAAAAATGCTGGGGTAATGTATTTTAGTCGAGTAAAATATACAAAATGGAGCAAATTTGCACAAATGATATAAAATATTGAGGAACCCATATTTCTTCGTGTGATCTTGCAAGTTTTATGATGCCGGGCTATTTTAGTTAATACATGTGTCATGAATTTACCGCTGTGACGTAAGTTACATAAAATTTGCGACATTAGTTCCCAGCCGCAGTTCGTAGCAAAAACTACCCTTTAGATATTGTTTAAGCGGGGAAGTATGTAAGAAATCACCTGAATTTAATAATGAAACTCGATTTTAAGCAGTGATTTATCTTTTTAAGCCTAGCGGTGTTCATAGCTATGCAACGGCAATATTGCGACATTTAAAAACGTCGCCTTTTAAACCAGGGTATCATTATTCGAACCGGTGTTGAAAATGCCTAACAAAACGCATGCATGTCTTGGTACTTTTATCTACTTCTTTAGACAGAGGGCTACTTGTCAGAGGGTAAACAGGAGCGTCATTTTGTAATTTAAAGAAAGGTTATACGAAGGACAAAATTAACAGCTAATGGCCCAGCTTAACTGAGAACGTCTCTTTAGTCAATATTCTTGACAATTCTATTTTTTGCATGTTATTCATTCGTCAGCATCTTCAGTTAGCTAGAATCTCTACGCTGAGCCGACCAGAATCATACATAAATTGCGAATATACCTCAATGGGCGCTGCGGGATAACACGGGTCTGGCAATGGATTAATGCGGCTTAGTGTTTTCGAAAGACTACGGTATAAAACGGGTATTGTTTTTCTTTTGGAATCATTACACGAAAAAAAAAATGAATAATGTAAACTTGATTATTTCTGGAAATCTTCAACTTTTAGTAGACGAAGTAGTTGTTAAGCCGAGAATCCATTATACATGATGTGAGGTCCCTGTACATGCCTGCATCTTTATATAGATGGGCCGGCAAAAACTGAATGGTTTCCAAATAACGAACCTGTATCTATGTCTACGTCTGTCTCAGTGATTTTGACTGCCTCTTATATATACGGGTGCGGGCAGGGATGAGGACCACTGATCACGCACTGGGTTCCTCGGCTGAGTATAGACTTTTGCAACTCCATCACTAAACGTCTCAATTTAGCTTGCTTGAGCCTCGACCTGTGCAAGGCGCTGTTATGAGCCGTGACACGCAACATGGTGCTTATGGAAAATGCGAACAGCAAAGGTTCAGACCAGTCTGCATCTTTGCAGTCTGATCAGAGTCTTTACTGCTCACAAACACCATAAATGGGTCCTTAGGATTTTACAGGCACAAACCTTTATGACTAATGTCTAAAAATGAACCATCTATTATAGCTCCATATTCGTCCGCTATTTTACTGAAAAATAAAGGATTGCAGGGGGAGAATAGGAGCCTAAGAAAATATCATCTTCTATTGTATAACAGCATCATATGAGCCGCAACATGCAAAAAGGGTACTTAACTTATCTGTAAAAATTGAATCTATGAGTCCATAAGACACGGTGGTAACACCAATTTCGCCACCTATGCTGTCGACCGAATCGGTTCTATAAAAATGGCTTTCGACCGAGAATTCAGTCGTAAGCATTGCCATTAACGGTAAATGTCACGTTTGTTAATAGCTGAGATGATACTGTTGTTATTGCCTCGGTCCACAGTCACTTTTTCATGTATGGTAATTGAACGGCTCGGTCGACAGCACAGGTTGGGAAATTGGTATTACCACCGTGTAATATCTAGGTGAACTGTATTCTAAAATGCAGATTCCACAGGTATTTAACCTTCTCGAATCGGATTGGCATCTGGCTGCCAGTTGACAGTTGCCAATTAACAAGAATTAGCAAATTGCATCTGACTGCCGTTTTCCGGTTTCCTATGTAGTTTTAATCGTCTCAAACCGCCTCATATCGAATAAGCATCTGGCTGCAAGTTGCGAATTTGCGAATTAGCATCTTGATGTCGTTTGCCGGTTTCCTATTTAGCTTTAATCGTCTTGAACCCTCTCAGGTAGATTCGGCATCTGGCTGACAGTTGCCAGTTGCCGTTTCAGAAGAATTTGCGAATTGGCATCTGGCTGCCGTTTGCCGGTATCCTATGTAGCTTTAATCCTTTTAAATACTCTCAACTCCAACTGGCATCTGATTGCCAGTTGCCAACTGACACGAATTAGCGAAGTGCATCTTGCTGCCGTTTGCCGGTTTCCTATGTAGCGTTAATCGTCTTAAACCCCGGCGCTCAAATCGAATTGGCATCGGGCTGCAAGTTGCCACTTGCCAATTCATAAAACATTTCGAATCGGCATCTGGCTGCCGTTTGCCGGTTTCCTTTGTAGCTTTAATCGTCTTAACAGACTCAAATCAAATTGTAATCTGGCTGCCAGTTGACAGTTGCCAGTTCACAAGAATTAGCGAATTGGCATCTGGCTGACGTTTGCCGGTTTTTGACTTGGCTTTAATCGTCTTCAACCCTCTCAAATCGAATTTGCATCTGGCTGCCAGTTGCCAGTTCATAAGAATTAGCGACTTGGAATCTGGCTACTGTTTGCCGGCTTCCTATGTAGCTTTAGTCGTTTTAAACCCTCTCAAATCGAATTGGCATCTGGCTGCCAGTTGCCAATTCACAAGAATTTGCAAATTAGCATATGAAAGTCGTTTGCCGTTTTTCTAGATAGATTTAGTCGTCTCAAACCCTCTCAAATCGAAATGGCATCCGGCTGCTACTTGCCAGTTACCAATTTATAAAATATTTCAAATATTTGCGTCTGGCTGCCGTTTGCCAGTTTCCTAAATAGCTTTAATCGTCTTAAACCCACTCAAATCGAATTGGCATCTGGCTGCCAGTTTCCAGTTCCCAGTGCACAAGAATTAGCGAACTGGCATCTAGCTGACGTTTGCCGGTTTTTGACTTGGCTTTAATTTTCTTAAACCCCCTCGAACGGAATTGGCATCTGGCTGCCAGTTGCCAGTTCATAAGGATTTTCGAATTGGCATCTGGCTGCTGTTTGCCGATTTCCTATGTTGCTTTAATCGTCTTAAACACTCTCAAATCAAATTGGCATCTGGCTGCCAGTTACCAGTTGCCAATTCACAAGAATAATGGACGAATGTCTTTTGCCGTTTTCCTAGATAGATTTAGACCTCTCAAACCCTCTCGAATCGACTAGGCATCCGGCCGCCAATTGCCAGTTACCAATTCAAAAAAATTTTCAAATTGGCACCTGGATGCCGTTTGCCGGTTTCCTAAGTAGCTTTAATCGTCTTAAACCCTCTCAAATCGAATTGGCATCTGGCTGCCAGTTGCCAATACATAAAACTTTCTGAATTGGCATCTTGATGTCATTTGCCGGTTTTCTATGTAGCTTTAATCGTCTTAAACCGTCTCAAATCAAATTGCCAATTCACAAAAAATTTCGAATTGGTATCTGGCTGCCGTTTGCCGGTTCACAAGAATTTTCGGATTGGCATCTGGCTACCAGTGGCAAGTTGCCACTTCGAAAGAATTAGGGAATTGGCATCTGTCTGCCGTTTGCCAGTTCCCAGTTCACAAGAATTTGGGGATTTGGCATCTGGAAGTCGTTTGCCGTTTTGCTATGTAGTTTTAATGGTCTAAAACCCTCTCATATCGAATTGGCATCTGGCTGCCAGTTGCCTTTGGAGAATATGATGAACTCCTGACACTGGTCGAGAAACGGAAACTAAGGTGGTTTGGCCACGTCTCAAGGTCTTCTGGTTTAGCAAAGACGATTCTTCAGGGCACAGTGAAAGAAAAAAATTGAAGAGGTAGACAGAAGAAGAGATGGTAAGACAATATCAAAGAGTGGACAGGAATGGATTTCGCCAGCTCAACCAGGGCAGCTGAAGACAGGACAAGGTGGAAAGGGATTGTTTCGAAGTCATCGGTGGTGTCCCAACGACTTAGTAATGTTATGGGATATAATATAATAGAAAGCCAGTTTCCAGTCAACAATTCATAAAAAAATCGAATTGGCATCTGGCTGCGCTCTACCGGTTTCCTATGTAGCTTTAATCGTCTTGAACCCTCTCAAATCAAACTGGCATCTGGCTGCCAGTTGACAGTTGCCAATTCACAAGAATGATCGAATTGGCATCTGGCTGCCAGTTGCCAGTTTCCAGTTCAGAAGAATTAGCGAATTGTCATCTGGCTGCCGTTTGCCAATTTTCTATGTAGCTTTAATTGTCTTAAGCCCTCCCGAATCGAATTGACATCTGGCTGCGAGTTGCCAGTTGCCAATTAATAAAACTTTTTCGAATTGGCATCTGGATGTCATTTGCCGTTTTCCCATGAATCTTTAATCGTCTTAAACCCTCCCAAATCGAATTGGCATCTGGCTGCGAGTTGCCAGTTGACAATTGATAAAAATTTTCGAATTGGCATCTGGATGTCGTTTGCCGGTTTCCTATGAAGCTTTAATCGTCTTAAACACTCTTAAATCGCAGTGGCACCTGGCTGCCAGTAGCCAGTTGCCAATTCATAAATCTTTTCAAATCGGCATCTGGCTGCCGTTTGCCGGTTTCCTATGTAGCTTTAATCGTCTTAAACAGTCTCAAAGCGAATTGGCATCTGGCTGACATTTGCCAGTTGTCAATTCATTAAAAAATTGAATTGGCATCTGGCTGCCATTTTCCGGTTTCCTATGTAGATTTAATCGTATTAAACACTCTCAAATCAAATTGGCACCTAGTTGCCAGTTGCCAATTCAAACAAACTTTTCGTATCGGCATCTTGGTGCCGTTTACAGGTCTCCTATGTAGCCTTACTCGTCTTAAAAGTGTCAAATCGAATTGGCATCTGGCTGCCAGTTGCCAGTTGTCAATTCATAAATTTGTTCGAATTGGCATCTGGATGTCGTTTGCCGTTTTCCTATGACGCATTAATCGTCTTAAACCTTCCCAAATCGAATTAGCATCTGGCTGCGAGTTGCCAGTTGCCAATTAATAAAAATTTTCAAATTGGCATCTGGATGTCGTTTGCCGTTTTCCTATGAAGCTTTAATCGTCTTAAACACTCTCAAATCCCAGTGGCACCTGGCTGCCAGTAGCCAGTTGCCAATTCATAAAACTTTTCGAATCGGCATCTGGCTGTCGTTTGCCGGTTTCCTATATAGCTTAAATCGTCTTAAACAGTCTCAAAGCGAATTGGCATCTGACTGCCAGTTGCCAGTTGCCAATTCACGTGAATTTGCGAATTGGCATCTGGATGTCGTTTGTCGGTTTCCTATTTATCTTTGATGGTCTTAAACACTCTCAAATCGAATTGGCACCTGGCTGCCAGTTGCCAATATAAACAAATTTTTCGAATCGGCATCTTGGTGCCGTTTGCCGGTTTCCTATATGGCCTAACTCGTCTTAAATAGTCTCAAATCGAATTGGCATCTGGCTGCCAGTTGCCAGTTGTCAATTCATAACAAAAATTTGAATTGGCATCTGGCTGCCGTTTTCCGGTTTCCTATGTAGCTTAAATCGCCTTAAACACTCTCAAATCGAATCGGCATCTGCAAACCACTTTCCAGATGCCGATTCATAAAAAAATCGAACTGGCTGCCGTTTGCCTGTTTCCTATGTAGCGTCAATTGTCTTTAATACTCTCGAATCGAATTGGCATCTGGCTTCCAGTTGCCAGTTGCCATTCGCAAGAATTAGTGAATTGGCATCTGGCTGCCGTTTGCCGGTTTCCTTCATGACTTTAATCGACTTAAACACCCATGAATCGAATTGACATCTGGCTGCCAGTTGCCAGTTTCCAGTATAGAAGAATTAGCGAATTGTCATCTGGCTGCCGTTTGCCGGTTTCCTATGTAGCTTTAATCGTCTTAAATCCATTCGAATCGAATTGGCACCTGGCTGCCAGTTACCAGTTGCCAGTTCACAAGAATTTGCGAATAGGCATCCGGCTGCCGTTTGCAGGTTTTCTAAGTAGCTAAAATCGTCTGAAACCCTCTTAAATCGAATTGGCAACTGGCTGCCAGTTGCCAATTTCCAATTCATATGAATTTGCGAATTGGCATCTGGATGTCGTTTGCCAGTTTCCTGTTAAGCTTTAATCGTCTGAAACCCTCTCAAATCGAATTGGCAACTGGCTGCCAGTTGCCAATTCAAACAAATTTTTCGAATCGGCATCTTGTTGCCGTTTGCCGGTCTCCTATGTATCTTTAATCGTCTTAAACAGTCTCAAATCGAATTGACATCTGCAAACCACTTTCCAGATGCCGATTCATAAAATAAATTGAACTGGCTGCCGTTTGCCTGTTTCCTATGTAGCTTCAATTGTCTTTAACCCTCTCGAATCGAATTGGCATCTGGCTTCCAGTTGCCAGTTGCCATTCGCAAGAATTAGTGAATTGGCATCTGGCTGCCGTTTGCCGGTTTCCTTCATGACTTTAATCGTCTTTAACACTCACGAATCGAATTGGTATCTGGCTGCCAGTTGCCAGTTTCCAGTATAGAAGAATTAGCGAATTGTCATCTGGCTGTCGTTTGCCGGTTTCCTATGTAGCTTTAATCGTCTTAAATCCATTCGAATCGAATTGGCACCTGGCTGCCAGTTGCCACTTGCCAGTTCACAAGAATTAGCGAATTGGCATCCTGCTGCCGTTTGCAGGTTTTCTAAGTAGCTTAAATCGTCTTAAACCTCTTAAATCGAATTGGCAACTGGCTGACAGTTGCCAATTTCCAATTCATATGAATTTGCGAATTGGCATCTGGATGTCGGTTGCCAGTTTCCTGTTAAGCTTTAATCGTCTGAAACCCTCTCAAATCGAATTGGCAACTGGCTGCCAGTTGCCAATTCAAACAAATTTTTCGAATCGGCATTTTGATGCCGTTTGCCGGTCTCCTATGTATCTTTAATCGTCTTAAACAGTCTCAAATCGAATTGGCATCTGGCAGCCAGTTGCCAGTTGTAAATTCATAAAAAAATTTGATTTGGCAAATGGCTGCTGTTTTTCGGTTTCCTTTGTAGCTTTTATCGCCTTAAACACTCAAAAATCGAATTGGCATCTGGCTGCCAGTTGCAAGATGTCAATTCATAAAAAAATTTGAATTGGCATCTGGCTGCCGTTTTCCGGTTTCCTATGTAGCTTCAATCGCCTTAAACACTCTCACATCGAATTGGCATCTGACTGCCAGTTACCAGATGCCAATTCATAAAAAAAAATCGAACTGGCATCTGGCTGCCGTTTGCCTGTTTCCTGTGTAGCTTCAATTGTCTTAAACCCTCTCGAATCGAATTGGCTTCTGGCTTCCGGTTGCCAGTTGCCAATTCGCAAGAATTAGAGAATTGGCATCTGGCTGCCGTTTGCCGGTTTCCTTCATGACTTTAATGGTCTTAAACACTCATGAATCGAATTGGAATCTGGCTGCCAGTTGCCAGTTGCCCGTTCAGAAGAATAAGCAAATTGTCATCTGGCTGACTGTTGCCTAATTCCAATTTAGCTTTAATCGTCTTAAACCCTCTCGAATTGAATTGGCATATGGCTGCCAGTTGCCAGTTGCCAGTTCACAAGAATTTGCAAATTGGCATCTCGCTGCCGTTTGCAGGTTTTCTGTGTAGCTAAAATCGTCTCAAACCCTCTCAAATCGAATTGGCAACTGGCTGCCAGTTGCCAGTTTCCAATTCCTTTCAATTTGCGAATTGGCATCTGGATGTCGTTTGCCGGTTTCCTATTAAGCTTTAATCGTCTTACACCCTCTCAAATCGAATTGGCACCTGGCTGCCAGTTGCCAATTCAAACAAACTTGTCGAATCGGCATCTTGCTGCCGTTTGCCGGTCTCCTATGTAGCCTTACTCGTCTTAAACAGTCTCAAATCGAATTGCCATCTGGCTGCCAGTTGTCAATTCATAAAAATTTGAATTGGCATCTGGTCTCCGTTTTCCGGTTTCTATTTAGCTTTAATCGCCTTACACACTTTCAAATCGAATCGGCATCTGGCTGTCAGTTGCCAGATGCCGATTCATAAAAAAATTCAAATTCGCATCTGGCTGCCGTTTGCCTGTTTCCTTTGTAGCTTCAATTGTCTTAAACCCTCTCGAATCGAATTGGCTTCTGGCTTCCAGTTGTCAGTTGCCAATTCGCAAGAATTAGTGAATTGGCTTCTGGCTGCCGTTTGCCGGTTTCCTTCATGACTTTAATCGTCTTAAACACTCATGAATCTAATTGGCATCTGGATGCCAGTTGCCAGTTTCCAGTTTAGAAGAATTAGCGAATTGTCATCTGGCTGACGTTTGCCGGTTTCCTATGTATCTTTAATCGTCTTAAATCCTCTCGAATCGATATGGCATCTGGCTGCCAGTTGCCAGTTGCCAGTTCACAAGAATCAGGGAATTGGCATCTGGTTGCAGGTTTTCTGTGTAGCTTAAATCGTCTGAAACCCTCTCAAATCGAATTGGCAACTGGCTGCCAGTTGCCAGTTTCCAATTCACATGAATTTGCGAATTGGCATCTGGATGTCGTTTGCCGGTTCCTATTTAGCTTTAATCGTCTGAAACCCGCTCAAATCGAATTGGAACCTGGTTCCCAATTCAAAAAAACTTCTCGAATCGGCATCTTGCTCCCGTCTGCCGGTTTCCTATGTAGGTTTACTCGTCTTAAACAGTCTCAAGTCGAATTGGCATCTGGCTGCCAGTTGCCAGTTGCCAATTCATAAAAAAATCGAATTGGCATCTGGCTGCCAATTTTCCGGTTTCCTATGTTGCTTTTATCGCCTTAAACACTCTCAAATCGAATTGGCATCTTGCTACCAGTTGCCAGATGCCGATTCATAAAAACAATCAAACTGGCATCTGGCTGCCGTTTGCCTGTTTCCTATGTAGCTTCAATTGTCTTAAACCCTCTCGAATCGAATTGGCATCTGGCTTCCAGTTGCCAGTTGCCAATTCGCAAGAATTAGTGAATTGGCATCTGGCTGCCGTTTGGCGGTTTTCTTCATGACTTTAATCGTCTTAAACACTCATGAATCTAATTGGCATCTGGCTGCCAGTTGCCAGTTTTCAGTTCAGAAGAATTAGCGAATTGTCATCTGGCTGCCGTTTGCCGGTTTTCTATGTATCTTTAATCGTTTTAAACCCTCTTAAATCCAATTGGCATCTGGCTGCCAGTTGCCAGTTGCCAATTCGCAAGAATTAGCGAATTGGCATCTGGCTACCGTTTGCCGGTTTCCTATTTAGCTTAAATCGGCTTAAATCCTCTCATATCGAATTGGCACTTGGCTTGCAGTTGCCAGTTGCCAATTCACAAGAAATGCGAATTGGCATCTGACTGCCGTTTGCCAGTTGCCTATTCACCTGGTATGCTAAAAAACCCTCTCGAGTCGAATAGGCATCGGGCTGCCAGTTGCCAACACACTGGAATTGGCAAATTGGCATGTGGCTGCCGTTTGCCATTTACCTATTCAACTTAAAAGCATCTCAAATTGAATTGGCATCTAGCTGCCAGTTGCCTGTTGCCAATTCGCGAGAATTGGCGAATTGGCATCTAGAATGTGAAGTTAGCTGCCATTTGCCAGTTGCCGATTGAATAGGCAAATGGCAACTGGCAACTGGCAGCCAACTTCACGAACATATATCACATGACAAAATTGCCACATTGTTGGAAGTCACATGACGTTGTTCATTTTTCCCATGTGTTTTATGTTTCTAGAAGATCTCTTTTAAGAATTCGTTAATTCCATTAAAATGTAACTGGAAAAACAGTCCATTAAACTGAAGAATTTTGATAATTTAAACTCAGTATGATCCCAATCAGGTGTTTACGCCTTGGACTGGGCAGAGGCTTCACTTACTGGGGACTTAAAATGAATTTATCCGCGCGACAAAGACACAGTTCCGCCCATGCTGGTGCCAGATAGTGAGTAGCGTTGTACATTTCATTTTCCTAATAAACTCAGTGTTCTTAAGTGTGCCTCTTGCCTCCAGGGAAATGCATTCCTGGATACAGCTGTTCAAGTACCAAAGAGACTTGATCCAATCAGTTCTGCTTTTGAAGCCAAATGCAACATGTCTTATTTTAAATAAGGC
The DNA here is from genome assembly GCA_963989385.1 of Ctena decussata. NCBI lineage: Eukaryota > Metazoa > Mollusca > Bivalvia > Lucinida > Lucinidae > Ctena > Ctena decussata. The sequence continues at coordinate 611,552 of CAXDIV010000068.1, forward strand.
GATCACAACAATTTAATCCAGCATAAAAGCTCATTGTCTAATAACAATAGATTTTAAAAAATTTCATATTTCCAATCATACCTGTATTCTGTCGTTAGTTTGTCCATAAAAAATTGTACTTCGCATTTAACTGGTGAAGGAAACTAGTTTTTTTTATGAAAAATACTAGAATGTCTCAAAACATATATTTATCATATGACGTCGCATCTGAGAGTGCAGTAAAGCCATGCATTAAAAACGATAATCAACTAGTGGATCAAATATGCAAATTATGTCGTAACTTTTTACGTTGACGCCCATAAAAACGTCGAGTTTTAAATGGCGAAATCGTGACGTTTTAGTGCAAAATTGGCTATTAAAAAGCAATTTAGTGTCATATGAAAAATAGAATCTTGCATTCGTGCCCCCGAATTATTGAAATTATTAAACTCGTTGTGGGAAACAGATAAAATGCTCGGCATAGTCTCGCGTCTTACCTTTTTCCCTAACTCGTTTAATAAATTCAGTTACACAAGATCCTCTATATCTAGTCTCAGACTGGAGATCCAGAAACGAGGATAGTCGGCCTGGCGTTGAGCATATAAAAATTGTAGTTTAAATAGATTGCTACAGCTAATACCATGACTGGTAGGGAGAGGACTTGTTTATAGGCGAATATATAGGGAATGATCAGTTCAGAATATTGATAAGACACTTTATAATAAAACTTCCAGACATCACATTGTTTTTATTTTGCTTCCAGAAATCATTTTGGTAATACTATGAGCTATGTTTACAGTAGATTATGGATCTATATGTTTATATCTTGTTTAGAATAATAAAACAAATAAACTTGTATTTTAGCAAGGTCTATAGGACGTTGATGCCAATCTGATTGTATTATATTTGATAATCTGACACTTTGTCTATGAAGACAGACTGAAGGTCTCATTATTTATTGATTTATTTTTACCCTCTAGCATATGCTGGCTCTGAGACTATTCAGTGCAAAGCTTTCACCTATTCAACAAGTACGCAACCCGATGTCGAAATATTTCAGAATTGTCCATGTGTCTATAGTTCATACTTATTTTATTTATTTTTTTATGTATCTTGTATTATTATTTTTTTATGTATCTTGTATTATTATTTTATTTATTTTTTTAATGTATTTTTGTACACGAGTTCCTGCGTGTTAGACTGGGCGTTTCTGTTATCGTAGATGCACTGTTAGGTATTGATGTTTATGTTTCTCCCGTCTTCTTCTGTCGATGTTTTGGTTGGGTTGTGCGACTAGTTTGTCCACTTATGATTTTTCTACTCTTTATACCACATTACCCCATAATTTAATAAAGGAAAAACTTGTTGATTTGATTGAGAGGGCCTTCAAAAAGTTCTCCAAAAATGAAGATACCCTTTATATTGCCTGTAACGATAAGAAAGCGTTTTTCACTTCTACCGACCGTAAAATATATAGAGGATATGAACGTTGATCATGTCAGAATGTATGTGACGCCTTATCATATCTCTTAGATAATATTCACATCAGATTTGGTAATAAGTTTTACAGACAAATTGTTGGTATTCCGATGGTACAAATTGTGCTCCTCTTGTGGCCGATTTGTTTTTATTTTGTTATGAAAGAGATTTCATGACTTCTCTTTCTGTTGATAATCAAGCTGATATCATTGAGGCATTTAACTCAACCTCTAGATATTTAGACGATCTTCTGAATATCGATAATCCTTATTTTGAAAGCATGGTCAACCAAATTTACCCACCTGAACTTAAATTGAATAAAGCTAATACTTCAGATACCGAGGCCCCCTTTTTGGATTTACATCTGTCTATTTCTAACGGTTTTGTATCTTCTAAAATTTATGATAAACGTGATGACTTTGACTTTGATATAGTTAATTTTCCATTTTTGGATGGTGACGTTCCACGTCGCCCCTCTTATGGAGTGTATATTTCTCAACTTATAAGATTTGCTAGAGTGTGTAGTCATGTAGAGGACTTTAATGCTCGTAATAAATGTTTAACTGCTAAACTTCTTCAACAGGGCTATCGGTATCATAAGCTTAGAAAGGCTTTTTCTAAATTCTATCGCAGACACCATGAATTGGTTTCAAAATTTGATGTCGGATTAAAATTTCTTTTACACCAAGGCCTATCGGAACCAGAATTTTATGGTGACTTAGTATACAAATTCAAAAAGATTATGGGTAGGACTGATTTTTCTGATCAATTCCGAAAAATAATAATACGTCACAAACGTATTGGCTATAATTTAAATGTTATGCGACAGTCTGCATGCTTAGTGATTAACCCAATCACGGTTGGAAACTTTGCTGCACTCTTTAATTGCACACCGGGGGATCGGGCGTCAGACTCTATGATGGCCCCGACCTAAAACTATATATTTTAGTTGGTTGGGACCGGAGCCTTTTTGTCTGTTGCTTGGTCCACCGGGGCTCAACTGATGACCTTCTTTTGCTTCAGATTTCCAGTGGGGTTGTTTGGCAGGCCAGGGATCTCCACCTGTCAGACGGCCCGTTGTATCTGTTGAGTCCTCGTCTTTGCTTCTTCATGGTGTTGAAATTGGATTTATGTGTTTACCGTGATGATTCATTGACGAGTTAGAGGGTTATCATGCGAACCGAACAACCAACTAAATGTTTTGTACCACTTCAGAAACTGAGGGTGAGGTTGGGCCTGTAAAATCGATTTAAGCCCCCCAGTAATTCATTACTGACCGTTCCAAGGCGGTAGTTCTGTTGTGGTTCTCTGTTGCCTGTTTTTGGTGTCAGAGTTTCTGTGATGTTTTACCTTATGTATGTTCTTATTATTTTTGGTTCGGTTTGGGTTGTTGAGTGGCCACCTTTCGGGAACAAGCTGCTCACTCGGTTGGCCATATGTTCTCTGTATCTTGATTATTTGTAATCTTAGTTGTTTCCAACTATGGTTTGAGGGCTGGATTTGGATTTTGATTGTTTCAGTTCCTGGTCTTTGCATACTTTTTACTTTTGTGATCCTTTGTGCTTTTGTGATTCCGACCTTTCCTGGGTAACTTCATTTATAGTTTAAGTATTTTGATCGCTTTTACCTCTGACTTACTTGTAATATCGCTATTGCTTCAATGGTAAGACTTTGCACTTGACAAACATATTTGATCCACGCTATGCGACTTCTAGACTAGCCCTAGTCTGATAATGATAAGGTTTACCGTTTATAGAAAAAGAATTGTTTTTTGCTTCTTTTCTCTGGCTAGTTCATAAAACTTGAATCTGCTCCTTTTCTGATGTATACATTTTCGAAGTCGAGCTGTAAGTATACTCTAGCTGCAGGAACTGGGAAAATAAAATGGCTGACTGATATAACTTCTTCGCCTAGTGGCTAGGCTATGTGACTTCCAACAATATGGCAATTATTGTGATGTGATATTCACATTATCCTTCTGTTCCACACAGGGTAATCAGAGACCTAACTGTTGGCTCTATCACTTGGGTCACCTCCAGAGAAGGCTGATGTGACAAACAAAGGCTCTGATCAGACTGCATTTATGTGCAGTCTGATCACAGTATTTGCTTGTCACCAATGCCACATTGTTGGAAATCACATGATGAGGCTCATTTTATTCCCTTTACTATCGATGTTTTTCCAATTCCTCTTGCTAGCGTTGGTAGGCTACGGCTTTCGACTGGCAGCTCCGGTACTTCTTCAGTATCACTTTAGTCAAATGAATTCGAAATCATGCTTTTCGAGACCTTCGATTCGTTATATCCATAGAAAAATCATCATCATGCTTTTAACAATACAAAATACGAGGCCAACTGCATACTGGATCCTAACTCATATCTTTGAAGAGATATTCCCAACAACGCTCTCCCACAATAGAGATTATACATATCATTTATCTTCGAAACAACTAAGTTGGTACTTTTTCTAAAACAGAGTGTTTACTGTAAATGATTAAAAATTGATGTTTGAACGCCGGCGAATTACATAAAGGGTGTGAATGATTCACCGACGTTGACTTATCGATAAAATCCACTCAAAAAATATTTGACATGATTCTAATTCGACAACGCAGACCATAAAATTCTCCTTGGAAACAATCGCCAAATAGATAAATCCAAGTAGTTCCAAATTTCCGGTTCCAGCGATTCAGTCTAGTTTAGTCTATCTCATAACTTAGCGAGTTCGTTTGAGCACCACAGATACCTTTGCAACTATCTGTCTCCATCTGGTTCCTTTTTCAGCTGCCCTAGTTATGCTGACAAAGTAGTATAGCGTCAACCCAGCTCTTTTTCTGTTTACCTCTTTCTTCTCCTGTCACATTGTCCTGTAGATAGAGGATCTTACATGAGTGCTCATGTATTATTGAATTTATTTAACGAGTTGGTGAAAAAGATAAGATGCGAGGCTTTGCCGAGCATCTTATCATTTTCATCAACGTTTTCAATAAATTCAATAATACAGGAGCACGCACGCAAGATTATATTTATCATATGACACTAAAACCGCATTTTATTAGCAAATGATGCACTAAACCGTTACGATATTGCCATTAGATAATCCACTAGTGGATTATCGTGTTTAATGCATGGCTTTATTTCACTCTCAGATGCGACGTCATATGATAAAATAGTCTTTACTATGAACGAAGAAGACCCTGAAATGTGGTCACTGCTTTAGGTTCCGTTTCTTGATTATGGTGGGGACTACGTCATACTCTTAAAACTTGCTTGGGTCTTTCTGAAAACATCCTTAATGGTTACTTGGTCCTTGTACGAGATGTTTAGATAACTTCTGTTGTGGGATGTGCTATGTCCGCTTGCCCATGGTCCTTAGCAATATGGTCACCTTAATAGCTGCTCATTCTGATGTTTTTCTCTATTTTTTTCTATATTTTGTAACTAGGTTAAATAAGATGTTGTTGCTGTTTTTATGCCCCCAATTTCGGAGAAATTGTGGGGGCATATTGGTTTGGGCCTGTCCGTCTGTCCGTCTGTCCTCTAAATCAAGAACCGTAAGAGCTAGGAGCTTGAAACTTTATACACATGATCAGTATGAAAAATAAGCGAACACGTGTTTTTTCTTTTTTCCGCGGGTCACATATTTCAAGAGTTATGCCCCTTTTTCGACTTAGCCTGTGGAACCTTGTTAACAAAATATCTCAAGAACCCCTGATCACCCTATGGAAACGGTGACAACGATACTTGGTGAAAACTCGGGGGAGAATTGGTATAGAGTGTAAATTCGGGTGAAGAGCCAGAGAAAATTCGGGATTTATACTGTTTTGAAGGTGTTTATTTTGTTTACTTTCAATTTAAAGCAAAAGCATAACTAACTCCTGCGGAATTTTAGAATTTGGGAACTTGCAAGAGCTGTAGATGTTCTTTATTCATTTGTTGATAGCAAAAGTTTGTTGAAAATATCTTCTGCGTTCTCGCCACAGTGCGCTCCATTTTACAGGTAAACATTCTCAGGCGCCTTGCTGAACTAATTTTGTTAATTGTTCCACGTGTATTTAATGACTGGATCAAAATAAATCTGCGTTTTGATAGAGTTAGGGAGGCTATGTAAGCCCCTTATCATCGACAGGGAGCAAATTGTTAAAAACAAGGAGATTATCGAGTTCACGCTCGTGTATGGTGATATGGTGAATTAACGGACAGGTGAAGTAGATCATCGGACAGCAACCAAATTTCTGCCATTATGCAAAAGAAGTTTTACCCCGACTACTTTTGTTTTCCAGTTTGCAATGAATTCTAATCAGTAAAATATTAATTCTCGCTACCTTTCTATTGGCCTCCGTCATTTTTCATCGCAATCTATGCCATGAACTCTAACACAAAAGGCTCTGTGAAGTAAATGGGGACGTAGACATGCTTTTTGCAAGCATGCGTATGTCCGCTGCCAATATGAGTAGTCTTCGGGACTAAAATCACAGCTTTCTCGTATGTAAGCTGTGAAAAAATATTGTGACAGGAAAAGAAAACCCTTCCCATAAGTTTAAAATGAATAACTGAATATTTCATGTCATTTTTGTGTGTGTTTAAAATCTTCTGTTATTAAAGATCGTTTCCTGAAAACATCTGGTTTCTTCTACACTTTAAAAGACTCGTATATTTTACTATAAAATAATTGGCAAATGGCAGCCTGTCCATTTACCCTTATTTTTTTGCGGGTGCTTGAAAATATTTTCTGGAATTTGATCGAATATGGTAGGTACTGTTTTGGGTACACAGCCAAAATATAGCTGACTCGCTTCAACTGAGTCCATGCATGACCGGTAATGAAATGTGCAACACTGGTCACGCCCCTCCCCCCTCCCCCAAGCGCCTGCTTCAGCGGAACATTGTTTTCCAACAGCCGGGTGATTTCGCGATCCGAAAACAAAAGGAAAGTGCTTCAGATGTACATAACGGTATATTTTGAACTGCTAGCCGGTCTTTCCAGTCGGATTTTTTTTCTACACGTATTTATTTTGCTGACTGCAGCTGAAATCACATGTGACCATACTGAGAATTGTCACGCATATATTCCATACAACGAACAAGCCATACCCAGATTAGTCAGTGTCTTGGAAAACACTGGTCTTGGTCAATACATATCGGTCTATAAATTTTTTCAGGGTCTAAAAACTTCCGTTCAAAAGGGAGAACTGTAATAAGACCACCAAAACGCTGTTTATACGTGTGTGTGGGGGGTGGGGGGTTGCTGATTGGTCTATCTCGTAATGCATGTAACACATGGCATAAGAAACAATGGACACAGATCAGACTGCGCTTTCAAAGTCATGCTGGTTCAAATAAAGCAAGGAATGGGTAAGTCAAAAGTGAAAAGGGGCTGATCATTTTGCTCAGTTGTTCAGGTTGATTGGAACATCTGATGTTCGCAAAGGCAACAAGAGCCAAAGGCCCCTTTTCTCATGCGGTCTCATATTTATACAGTACATGTAAATCCCTTTATCGTTTTAGACAAACTGAATATTTTACAGCCACTGTATTATGACACAATTTTTATCAAGAGTTTTGCCTGATACACAATCCAGGGTGGTATTACTTAAATTTCTAAAGCAAGGACCTTGCAAATCCATTTTAAAGACACTATGTAAACATACAAATTGGTTTTCACGGTTAAACGGTTTAACAACGCCTTTTATACAAAATGACCAGAATCTAATTTGCAGATGCTAGTTTGATTTGGAGATGTTAACTGCCTTATACCATATCAATTATTGAAAAAAAAAGCGATCTGATTCTTTTTATCTGAATCGCTTTTTGTAAATTTTGCAGATTGAGGTATAAGTCAGTTTTTTTCTTCTGATATTCAAACCACACTATTTCATACCATATGCAAGGGAAGTTACCTGTAAGTCGTACAGGTAAAGACACCTGTCTGAATTGTAAGTGCAGTTGTTTCCCTTAGATTAGGGGACTGCGACAGCCCTGACTGGACAGGTAGATCAAGATAATCTACCCAATATCGGATATGGAAGCAACAGTAAAATTGATCAGTTCTGAAAAGTTGCATTCAACTTCATTAACATCAGCCCCCTCTCCCCCTTTTTCTCGCGCCTTATATTTAAATTAATTTATTTTTCTTATTCCTATGAATATAAGTATGATTAAATTATTGTTTGCAGTAGTTATGCTTTTAAAATTATGGCGGTAGTATATAATGATAAATATTGTAATAATAATAAGAAGAAGAAGAAAAAGAAGAAGAAGAAAGAGAAGAAAAATAATTTGCAATTAACTTATGGTTTTCAATATATAGCACAGCTGATGTCTTTTTTAGAATATTATAGTACTTGGATTCATGTTGATTGACTGATAAACAGGAAAAAACATAAAGTACTAACGGCTAGTCCATCTTTTGAAATTGTTTTCTTTCTTTCTTTCTTTTTTTTTTTTTTTTTTTTATTTATTTTTGATTTATCGCCTCATTTTTTCAGTCTTCATCGAACTCACTGAATAAATTGATAAATAGTAGACAACAACAAATAAGGTACATTTTTGTAATATATTGCCATACTACAATTATGACATGACAACAATGTGTGATCATGTAAGCTGACGTAATAAATAATTATAACTGTGCATTCGAAAGTCGTTTCAGACCTTATGCATATTTAACGTATTCTTTAAAACGTTTTCGGTGCGAAATATCATTTTTGTGCCGGTGTGCGATAAAACCCATATATCTCACTCATTCACTTACTCGAAAATCAAATGTGTACATGGGGCACCTTATGATAATGATCACCGTCGCGTGAAAATCTAAGTTACGACATGTGTAAACAATGAAGACGCAGATCAGCATACGCAACTTCGCATTTCTGGTGGGGTTTCCTTTGGATTTTTTTCTTTCTTCTCAAAGAGGATTTATGTACCCTTGGAAATGTAAACACACTGCATTGAAAAGACTATGATACGTTTGCGCAGACACGCAGGCTTATTTGAGCATTATAGTATGCGCTTCATAATCTAAAACCATGTTATTGTTTTCCAACAGAAATGATTTTTAGAGAAATTTGTTCAAAGAGAGTCAAGATTTTTTATTTTATTTATTTGTTCTCTTTATTTACTTTTTTCACAATGCTTACATTTTAAATATTTTTGTTTTCATTCAAAAGTGAATGCAGTTAGAAATCAGTAGAAATTATGCAAGGGAATATGAAAATTTGACACTTTTCACACTGTATATTGTATAATCAGTGATCCTTATCAGTTATGACACCTCTCGGTATTGGTCTGGTCACCTTAACATTTCAGACCCCGGGCAATATTTCACAATCAGATCAAATCAGTCGTAACACCTTCTAAGACTGTTCAGGGTATTAACATTCGCTATTTAGCGGTGCAGGCTGATTTGAAAACTCACTGTTGACAACTTTTATGTGAACAGTAGATACTCGAATAAGCTTTCTCTTCTTTGATGACTGATCAAAGTATTCGGTTTTGCTGTTTGGTTGTGCAGGCTGATTTGAATACTCACTGCTGGCATAAATTTATGAGAACACTTAATATCTAAATCAAACGTTAATTTGTGAAAACTGATCAGGGTCTTCATTCCTGCTTTTTAAATTTCAACGATCGCAGACTTTTCACGTGACTTTAATGTAGTCGTCACTTCTGTGTAGACTGACCAGGGTTATCGTTTTTTGTAAACACTCAGATCAGCCGTCATACTGTTTAGAAAGATCAGAGTTTTCATCTGTTTTGCTTTTTTAATGGCCAGGAATCGCATACTGTTCATGCGAACCGAGAATACTCTGACTAGACTGCAATGGCTGATCTGAGTCCTCGGTGAGCGAATGTTGTAATGTACGAGTACTTATTTACATGGCATGAGTTCGACTTTGTAATAGCGATTGGAAAATAAATCCAGAGGAAATTCCGTTTAATATTCTGTGATAGATGAGCAAAATACGAACTGACCTTAAAATGAGTAAACTTAATAGTGTATTTTTCACAGTTGACAAGTTACGTTGAGAATGAAGCCATTAAATGGCAATTAACTTACAAAAGTGTTTAAATGGTATTAAACGATCATTATCGAAACAACTGATTACCAACCTGTTAAGAAAGAAAAAAGCAGATAATCTAGTCATTAATATATTTGTTTATCTAGAGAAGTAAGATGAAATATTACACATTTGATATACGGCAGTTTTGTTTCTTAATTTTGTATTTATTGTCCTATTTTTAAAATTTTTAATTTTTTTCTATTCATTTTTATATTCATCTTTTTTTTTTCTTTATTTCTTAACATTTTCTGCCTTTCTTGTACCGCCGGATTGATAATAAAAGCAGTTTGGCATTGACAACAAATAACATTTCGCATACTCTGTCTAGCCCGATGTAGAGTGCGACATCAGTTTGGACTTAGAAATTTTACGCCTAAGAATTCGGCAGTTGGAAGGCGCGTGGAATGCATTTTAAAGTTAATAGGGAAGAATGTTAACGATAACTTATTTCGGAATTTTTTATATCTCGGAAAAGTATGCAATGCAAATTTTAAGGAAATATCAGGGAAAAAAATTACACTAGACACAGTAAAATAAGTTTTTACTGCCAAAGTCTTGGAACACGCGTTTTGTCAAATTTTTATATATGCTAAATAGGAGGCGATGAGCTTATTTTCCAGTTCACCTGGAAGAATGAAAGCACATACTTATTTTGATGAAAATTATATCATCTTAAAGAGCGTAAAATGAGCTATATGGTCATATCAGAATAAATTTTGGCACAATATGTTAAAGAAATGATTTACGATGTCATAAATTGTTTTGACATTAATTTCTATACAAACTGAGTCATAGATTTCAACAGGTAAGGAGACATACGCGTTATCGATACCGGTGTCACATCGTCGGGCTGGGATGATACAAATGAAGAGATTAGTTTAACATGATTTAGTGCATACTGTGGATATTAAAGGAACTCTAAATTTAAGTGGTCTGCAGATATTGCCCTGTACAGGTATTTTATTTTTGAGGACGATACAAGGAGCTGTTCGAGAATAAATGAACTCCAGACCATGGTCAAGAATCGGAAACTAAGGTGGTTTGGCCATGTCTCAAGGTCTTCTGGTTTAGCAAAGGCAATTCTACAGAGCACAATGAAAGGAAAAAGAAGAGGTAGACAGAAGAAGAGCGTGGGAAGACAATATTAAAAAAGTGTACAGGAATGGACTTTGCGAGCGCAACTAGGGCAGCTGAAAACAGGATGAGGTGGAAAGGGAGCGTTTGGAAGTCATCTGTGGTGCCCCATCGACCTTGTAAGTTTATTGGATAGAATAGAATAGAATATTTTCGCGACGATGTCAAAGCAACGATGCAGTGGACAGGAATGGACTTTGCCAGGGCAACTAGGGCAGCTGAAAACAGGACAAGGCGGAAAGGGACCGTTTGGAAGTCATCTTTGGTGCCCCAACGACCTTGTAAGTTTATGGGATAAAATAGAATAATCTCGCGACGATGTCAAAGCAACGATGCACACCATGCGACACTACCACGTGACACCAATACCAAACTGTCAAAACATGCGACGTCACATGAATCAGAAGGCAATATCAGCTCGTACACCCTAAAACAGACCCGTTCAACGCAAGCCATTATAAGAGCCACGGACGTCGGTCTCGCAGTAAAACCCATTTGCCAATCCCTATAACGCCCAATTCCAGTTTTAAGCACAAGACCGGCAGAGGCGCGCACGAGGTCATTCCCACAAGGGCAATACCGATCACCCCACGACCGACGAGGATCAGATCCGCCACAACCGAGTCTATGCTGAGATGCGCCAATACCGCTTGAAGACACATACCTAACATACGACGATGTCCCATCGACCTTGACATGACGTTTCAGTGATGTTGATACGACGTCGCTACGACCAACAGAAATTATTCGTCAGCTGTGCCCAAGATGCAGTGGGCCTCTAACCCTCACTGCCCATATGGCTGTTAGGCTATGGGAAACCTTTACCTTTACCTACCCTACTACAAACAGATCCAAACAGCCCCCACACGGCACGAGCCGCCCAATTATGTTTTAGAAGCTCACACACTCCACACCCGTCAGCATATCCGACAGGCAAGGCCCTAAAACTGGTACCCATCGTATAGCTTGAGATGAGGTGGGATATTGAGGATAATTCTGAGATATTTTTCTAGTTTGCATCAAAACATACGTTTTGCCCCTCATTTAAATCGTCCCGATAAGACGGTTTAAATGAGGGTTCACAACATATGTTCTCATGAAAAATGGAAAATTATCGCTAATTGTCTTTGTAAAACTTCTCATCTGGAACGCTGGGATACACGCTACACGATACAGGCTACTGAATTACTGATGACAGGCTGTCATCAGTAATTCAGTATTCTAAACAGCCAAAATCTCAAAATAACTAAAAGAATTCAACAAACCACTGCCTGTAGAATGTTTGCTACGACATCGACTCGGCGTATGTGCAAACGCACAATTACGCACGATCAATGTCATGGCAGACAGTGTAAGGAATATGTATAGAATTTATATAAAACTGACAATTCTTAGGATTCTTATATTTCAAAACATAAAACATATCAATTCACAAATCAGGGTGTCACTTTCTTCCAGTCCGGAGTGTCTGGTTGGCCAGATCGTCTCACCATTGGCGGCGTCAGTTCTCCAGGTCGCTGAATCTGAAAGGATAAAAAAATGAGCCGCGACACGAGAAAACCAACAGCGTGTTTGTTCACCCAGCCCAGACTCAGATCAGCCTGGGCATCCGCCAGTTCTGATCAGACTCTTTCTAAACGCTTAAAGGGCAGCCAAGGGACTAAGCTACCTTCATGTGGGCAGCGAAGTTTCTGATCAAACTGGGCGGATGCCCAGGCAGATCTGAGTCTGCGCTGGACGCACAACCACATTGTTGGGTTTCTCGTGTTGCGGCTAAAATATACTGTTTGGGGCTATACTGCCATGTTTCCGCCATTTTTACTTATGTTTCTGCAGTTGTTATTTCCTGCGACGATGCTACCTTTCAAAAAAGGGGTTGACTACTCTTAAAAGAATTGGCTCCTAGAGCGGTAAGCTGTTTCATTTACGTGTTGACCCCTTTTGAGAAGCGATGCGGATGGAAGGTGGGTTCCTCTGAAAGTATGCCCATTCACTTTGATCATGTTAGTTAAAATACCAACAGCGACGTGATTTATACAGAGGGTACACCATGATGAATAGAATGTGCATAACCCAGCGTATAGTTAAAAATTCCAATACCTAGGGGATGTGGGGGAAAGTAATGGATGAACGGATGACTTGCGATTTTACGCCCCTTCTGGCAGTATCAGTCATATCAGGGCGATGTGCGAGTAATAATGAAAATCTGTGTGCGACGAAAACCTGTTTATGACGGAAACGATTTCCGGCTGCAGCCGGAATCACCCAAACTAAACTGTTTGTTGCGGATCAGGCTGCGAGAATGCGATAGCTGATCTGAGTCTCCAGCTGTTTTTAAATGTCCAACAGTACAGTTTCTTGTTGAGCGGTTCTAATAACGTTATACTTACGTTCAGTTCAGCTGACTCAAGACAGGCTCCGAGTCGGGTTACTATATCCCCTTCGTATTCTGGTGGAGCAAAGATGGAGTATGTCACTGGAACCACAGCATCACCCCTGGGATCTTCGCTGTAATACTTGTAATATCCCATACTGAATGACCTTGTCTTAATCCACAATTTCTTTCAAATCTCGACATTTGACAGTACATAATACAACACCTAATAGCACAACACTGAATCAACATTAAATCAACGCTGATTCAATGTCATGACGTTGAATCAACATTGATTCGATGTTGCGTTCAATGTTGTGCGCCTGCTGAACATATTCTACATGTGCAAAGAGAAATTCAGATGAGCTCTGGCATATGCAGAGCCCGATCGCCCTTTGCGTTTAAATCGACTGTCAGTTGCATAATTTATATGATATAAGGCAGTGTCCAAAATTTGTGACTAACAAATCTAGTGTTAACATTCGAAATCCTTGAATCTGACTGGCCTTTGTGACTAGTATGTAAGCTTAATTTGTGAATGACGCATTAAATTATTGAAATTGACATCGGTCAGTTTGATACTGTTTACATAATATCATTATTACAGGTTCAAGTTTTAGAAGTATTTTGACACTGCTTTCCTAATTTAGACCTCATGGAGGGTGTATGTGATATACGGGATACATAAAAGGGTTTGATTTATTTGAGTGGCTTAATACATCATACAAATTTACCCAGATTAGGATCTGATCGGTATCACGTAAAAAGGAACCGTAGAAACATCATCGGCTCAGTCTTCCCTCAGATGAATAGTCTTTGGACCCTGAGGTGCTCATATAATGATCTGAGCCTGTGCTATCACATATGCTGCCCGGTATCTTTTTTTTTTTTTTCGTGATACCCTGGTGGCTCAGTAGCTGGCCTGTTGATCTACCTGTCCCGCGTTCGAGACCTGCTGGAGACGGGAATCTTTCCAACGGTATACGGGGTCTATTGCACACGGACTCTCGTCGTCCTGATATAACTGAAATACTGTTAAAAAGGGGCGTAAAATCTCAAGTCATCATCATCATTAGCATCGCATTAGACATATCTCACTACATCGCTTGACTATACACAGACAAGCGAAACAAGAGTGAAGCGGTTCCCGAACGGGAAACAGAACTGAGAAAATTCTCATCAATGACACCGGTGTTTTCAAATTGCTGTCAAAAAAATTTGAAGGCCTTAATAACAAAATCCGACTCGGACAATTTTTAGAAAAATTCATGTAGTTTTAAAAGTATTAGTTCAAAACTGAGATGCACGAGCCATGCCAAATAGAGGCACCCTAAAGTCATAAAATTGGCTAAAATGCTTCCCGTTCGGGAAACAAACTGGATCGGCATGCACTGCGATATATACCGGCATGCATCTCAAAAGCACTTCCTTTCTGTTTCCCGAACGGGAAATCGACCTTACTGTCAAAGGGGCGCAGCCCCAGCCAGAAGAAAGCTTACCTCGGCTGGGAATGGAACGAAGAGCGAACGCAAAACTAGTGATGATCTACAAAATCATCTGTGGACCCACTGTCATACCCCTGTCCGCATATTGCACCCATCAAATGAGCACCAGTTGCCAAACCATGCGATATATGGTTCTGTATCGTCAGACTGACGTCTACCAGCATACATTTTTCCTTTCTGCCATCAGACAGTGGGATCAGCTGCTGGAGTGCGTTGTGAGCGCCCCCAACGTTTGAAGTACGTTTGAAGTTGGGGTTGGCCAAACAGAAATAACTATGCACAGACTGTTGTTTTATCTGTCTTTATTGTTCGAGCCCCAAGATCACAATGTACATAGGCACAAGAGTGCGATAAAGCCTCGGGGAAGGTTTAGCACTTTATTAGAAGAGAAGTTGAGTGAATAAATAAAAAAATGTTTATATGAGTCGCAACACGAGAAAACCAACAATGTGATTTTGCGCCCAGCGCAGACATAGATCAGTCTTCGCTGTCCGATTGGAGGTAGCTTAAACCCTAAGCTACCATTTGAGCACTTAACGAAGACTCTGATAAAAATGGGCGGATGTCCAGGCTGATCTGAGTCTTCGCTGGGTGCACAACCACATTGTTGGTTTTCTCGTGTCGAGGCTCATATAAAATAAGAAAAATGAATTAATTTGTCCATATGCCATAAACAGGAATGCCTACAACATAGATGGGTCGATGACTTGCGAGTTAACATCACTTTTTATTAGTTTTTCAGTCATATAGGACGATGGGTGGGTGATAATGAAAGGCTGTGTGCAATGAAACCCGATTACGATTGAAAAGAATTGCCTACGCTCGAACGCGGGACCGTTAGATCAACAGGCCAGCGCTTAGCCTACTGAGCTAGCGGGACTCCAAAGGCCCTAAGAAATGAAATGTGGCACCAATTTGTGTCAACAGTATGAATTTGAAGTAAACTGCGTACTTATGTGAGAATTTCCGTAGGCCGACATGGATGGATGGGTGACTGGCGATTTTTCGTCCGGTTCAATAGGATTTCAGTCATAGGGTGATAATGAAAGGATGTGTGCAATGAAACCCCGTTTACGGTTGGAAAGATATCTACCTCGAGCGGGGCTCGAATCCGGAATAGCTAGATTAGTAGGCCAGCGCTTAACCTGAGCTACCGGGGCTCCTCTCGTAGGCCGACATCGACCATACAATGATCTAATTGTAGAGATAAAAGTCCTACGAGACACACAATGTTGAATCAATATTGAATCAACGTTATTCAATGTCATTATGTTGGATCAACGGTGATTCAATAGTGTGCCCAGGGGGTGTGAAACCTTATTGGGATTCGTAAAAACAGCATTTAATGCTTGAAATTTCTATCTCCTTACCTCAGAATTGTCCGTATCTATCCGATGAACTTACAGTAACCAAAAAAATCTATACAATGGGGAGTTTCTTAAACATAATGAGAATATTGGGTATTCTTGACACTTTATTTACACAAGTGATTACGTATCGCATGGCCTTTTTCCATTCATTTCTTTTGTAAACATTGATTTCAGAGCAAAGGGAGCTGGCGTAAATATTCATCTATTATTATATTCATGAAAAACTGTGCGATGCGACTTTGAAATTTTCATAGGCCAGGCAAATGCGAATGATTTCACAGAAACAGAAAAAAGAAAAAAAACGTTGATACTGACATTTTCCTGGCGCAGGTTCTTTGTATATGCAAGCTTCGCATACTTTGACCCAGACGGGCACATGACTTCGAAATGACGTCACACAGACGTCTGTGTGACGTTATTACGTCGCACCGACGTCAGTACGACGTCGTTTTGATGCCATGTGCCTGCTGGAGCCAGACTGGATGCTCATGCCCAGAGAAGACTCGTCAAGGCATAATCGTGTTTGTTGTTCAAAATTCGATGTCAAATTACGAGATTATGGGATTAGACCGATATTGCGCTCCATGATCAGTGTCCTTACCCTGGATGCATTCAAACATCAGCTCTCACAGAGAAAACTATATTTTTTTTTCTGAGGCTAGAAACCACATTTACAGCACTTTGTGCTTTCTTGGACAAATTATGCAAGTTCTTTAGCGCTCAGTCTAGGCCCGCCCAAACATTCTGACATCACTGCTAAGAGATATGAAGTTTAACTCTGTTTTTCTTTTAAAGCGTTCTGTCATGCTATGTCGGGGCAAAGTACTTATACTATGTTCTCACTGCCGATCAGATCAACTCGACAAGCTCAACTCGTCAAGCCAGCTCGATCGGCAGGGGTGGTCGGGGTGGTCTGCCTTGTTCGGCATCGCTCCGGCATCCTACCTGAAAATTTTGGGCATTTTTCAATAAGTTCGAGTAGAGATCGAGGAAGTCAAACCCTAGAAGCTCGGGAAGCGAGTATTGGCTCAGTAGACATCGACTTAATCGGGAAACGATCGTGTAGCTATCTAGTTTGTGTGGGATAAAAACATATGGATCAGTATCCGATGAACTCGACCTCTCTTCGACCAGTACCCTATTGCTTTCCGATCAACGCGATCCCTTTTCAATTTGTTGCCCAGATCAACTTGACCACTACCTGATTGCTAGTTGACCGCACTGGATAGCTACCCGATCTTACACGAGCGCAATGTCATCCTTCAAACAAGGTATGCAGTACTGACAATATCCTAAGCCGTACTAGCATAAAAAGATCACAACTACAACTACTAAAATCCCGCAAAGAGACAGATGCTGCCTTTTTGATAAGGAAGTCACAACCACATCACCTCCACCAAGCCCTCAAGAGGCTTAGATGGGAGGGAAAGAAAGCCAACAGTCGGCATCACCACTACCCTTTCAAGCATACCAGGGAGCAAGAGCAGCCTGGTTCTCCTTGACAAATTGAGGTTTTTAGACTAAGATTGTCTACAGTGGCCGTACATGACTAAAGATATAGGTCAATTTGGTCGAATAGAGATCGTGTAGAGATCGTGTAGGGATCGAGATGACCGCATAGAGATCTGGCTGATTGTCGGGTTGATGTGGTGTAGTCGTGAGTGGTCATGTTTGGGTCTTGTACGGTCGAGAAAAAGTCCTCTACTAGCCCGATCAAATAATTGGTCGAACTTGGTTGGAGAATTCGGGCGATCGAGACGATCAAGTTGATCAATGGGAAAATACCTTTAATAATGAAGAAGAACAGGAGAGAAAGGAAATACGGGATAAAACGCCCATGCTTCTCACATCAGCTGCACAGCCGGCCAACCAAAATTTATAGATTTTGTAGTACTCTCCCACTACGTTTGTAAAGGCGATTTTCCCGTTCCGTCTAAGACAATGTATACGCCTACTTTTATATGATGCCACACTGGCCGCTGGTGTATCAGTCGTTAATATATGTATTCCATTGCTACAGACTTTTACAATTGACCTAGACTGCTCAGTACATGAATCGCGATGTCAAATTTTCAGAAGACAATGAGAAGTCTCGTTTTTTTTATCCAAAATTGCCCTCAAAACTAATACATGTCCGATGATTCACAAACTTTTATCCGATGATTCACTCCACATACCCGACGACTCGCACTGTATACAGTCACGTGGCATTATATCCTTTTCCCATGCTGAATGAATTTTGATTTTTGGGGGTATTATCAAGTATTTAAAGCTTCGGGTACATATATCAAAATGAGCTCTCTGACCATTTGCGTTTGTTAGAAAATCAAAATCAAACTGTACAAAATGAGATTTTCCTACCTTTTTACACACAGCCTGGGAAACGGGGCGCCAAATTGCGGCTATCATTAAATTTTTTTTCATAGCATGCTGTCATCCCATATGACAAAATTGATTTCTATAGCTCCTGCAATAAGTAGATCTTTACTTTTTAACATTGCTTGGCCATGCCGGGAACACAAAATTGAGAAGAACAAAAGTACATACCGTGTAAACAAAGAAAATCCCGACTTCACACTTACACTTCGTCCGAATTTACACACTATACCAATTCACCCCGAATTTTCACCAGGTACCATTGTCACCGTTTCCATAGGGTGCTGATGCTAGGATCATGAGGTTTTGCAGGATGAGAATGCCCAAGGTGTAGATGACCTGATTAACTTTTGAAACAAATTAGTGAATTTTTGACAAAGTTATGCCTCTTTTTCGACTTAGTGCATTGTAAGCCTATGGAACCTTGTGAACAAAATATCTCAAGAACCCCTGAAGCTAGGAGCATGATTTTTTGCAGGAAGATACTGCCTGTGGTGTAGATGACCTGATTAACTTTTTGAAAAAAATCGTGAATTTCTGATCGAGTTATTTCCCTTTTTCGACTTAGTGCATTGAGGCCTATGGTACAAAGGTACCTTTACATATAGTCAAGAACAATAAGAGCTAGGAACTTGAAACTTTATACACATGATCAGTATGGAAAATAAGCAGACCCGTATTTTTTTATTTTTCCGCCGGCAATGTATTTCCAGAGTTATGCCCCTTTTTCGACTTAGCCTGTGGAACCTTGTGAACAAAATATCCCAAGAACCCCTGATGCTAGGATCATGAGGCTTTGCAAGATGAGAATGCCCAAGGTGTAGATGACCTGATTAACTTTTGAAACAAATTCGTGAATTTTTGACTGAGTTATTCCCCTTTTTCGACTTAGTGCATTGTAAGCCTATGGAACCTTGTGAACAAAATATCTCAAGGACCCCTGAAGCTAGGAGCATGATTTTTTGCAGGAAGATACTGCCTGTGGTGTAGATGACCTGATTAACTTCTGAAAAAAATCGTGAATTTTTGATCGAGTTATTCCCCTTTTTCGACTTAGTGCATTGAGGCCTATGGTACAAAGGTACCCTTACATATAGTCAAGAACAATAAGAGCTAGGAACTTGAAACTTTATACACATGATCAGTATGGAAAATAAGCAGACCCGTATTTTTTTATTTTTCCGCTGGCAGTGTATTTCCAGAGTTATGCCCCTTTTTCGTCTTAGCCTGTGGAACCTTGTGAACAAAATATCTCAAGAACCCCTGATGCTCGGATCATGAGGCTTTTCAAGATGAGAATGCCCAAGGTGTAGATGACCTGATTAACTTTTGAAACAAATTAGTGAGTTTTTGACCGAGTTATGCCCCTTTTTCGACTTAGTGCATTGTAAGCCTATGGAACCTTGTGAACAAAATATCTCAAGAACCCCTGAAGCTAGGAGCATGATTTTTTGCAGATAGATACTGCCTGTGGTGTTGATGACCTGATTAACTTTTGAAAAAAAAATCGTGAATTTTTGATCGAGTTATTTCCCTGTTTCGACTTAGTGCATTGAGGCCTATGGTACAAAGGTACCCTTACATATAGTCATGAACAATAAAAGCTAGGAACTTGAAACTTTATACACATGATCAGTATGGAAAATAAGCAGACTCTTATTTTTTTATTTTTCCGCCGGTCATGTATTTCCAGAGTTATGCCCCTTTTTCGACTTAGCCTGTGGAACCTTGTGAACAAAATATCTCAAGAACCCCTGATGCTAGGATCATGAGGTTTTGCAGGATGAGAATGCCTAAGGTGTAGATGACCTGATTACCCTTTGAAACAAATTCGTGAATTTTTGACAAAGTTATGCCCCTTTTTCGACTTAGTGCATTGTAAGCCTGTGGAACCTTGTGAACAAAATATCTCAAGAACCCCTGATGTTAGGAGCATGATTTTTCGCAGGAAGATACTGCCTGTGGTGTAGATGACCTGATTAACTTTTGAAAGGAAGTCATGAATTTTTTATTGAGTTATGCCCCTTTTTCGACTTAGTGCATTGTAAGTGTGTGGAACCTTGTGAACAAAATATCTCAAGAACACCAGATGCTAGGAGCATGATTTTATGCAGGAAGATACTGCCTATGGTGTAGATGACCTGATTAACTTTTGAAAATAATTTGTAAATTTTGGATTGAGTTATGCCCCTTTTTCAACTTAGTGCATTATTTGCCTATGGAAGCTTGTGAACAAAATATCTGGAGAACCCCTGATGCTAGGATCATGATTTTTGCAGGTTGATATTGCCCAAGGTGTAGATGACCTGATTAACTTTCGAAAACAATTCGTACATTTTTGACTGAGTTAAGCCCCTTTTTCGACTTAGTGTATTATAAGCCTATGGTACAAAGGTACAAGCATTATTGGATGAACCTTCTCTAGAGACAAGCATATGGTTGGGGGCATAGTGTTTCATAAACACATTTTCTAGTTTTTTTATTTTTCCACCGGAAATGTATTTCCAGAGTTATGCCCCTTTTTCGACTTAGCCTGTGGAACCTTGTGAACAAAATATCTCAAGAACCCCTGATGCTAGGATCATGAGGCTTTGCAAGATGAGAATGCCCAGGGTGTAGATGACCTGATTAAATTTTAAAACAAATTCATGAATTTTTGACCGAGTTATGCCCCTTTTTCGACTTAGTGCATTGTAAGCCTATGGAACCTTGTGAACAAATTTCTCAAGAACCCCGAAGCTAGGAGCATGATTTTTTGCAGGAAGATACTGCCTGTGGTGTAGATGACCTGATTAACTTTTGAAAAAAATTCGTGAATTTTTTATCAAGTTATTTCCCTTTTTCGACTTAGTGCATTGAGGCCTATGGTACAAAGGTACCCTTACATATAGTCAAGAACAACAAGAGCTAGGAACTTGAAACTTTATACACATGATCAGTATGGAAAATAAGCAGACCCGTATTTTTTTATTTTTCCGCCGACAATGTATTTCGAGAGTTATGCCCCTTTTTTCGACTTAGCCTGTGGAACCTTGTGAACAAAATATCTCAACAACCCCTGATGCTAGGATCATGAGGCTTTGCAAGATTAGAATGCACAAGGTGTAGATGACCTGATTAACTTTTGAAACAAATTCGTGAGTTTTTGACCGAGTTATGCCCCTTTTTCGACTTAGTGCATTGTAAGCCTATGGAACCTTGTGAACAAAATATCTCAAGAACCCCTGAAGCAAGGAGCATGATTATTTGCAGGAAGATACTGCCTGTAGTGTAGATGACCTGATTATCTTTTGAAAAAAATTCGTGAATTTTTGATTGAGTTATTCCCCTTTTTCGACTTAGTGCATTGAGGCCTATGGTACAAAGGTACCCTTACATATAGTCAAGAACAATAAGAGCTAGGAACTTGAAACTTTAAACACATGATCAGTATGGAAAATAAGCAGAACCGTATTTTTTTATTTTTCCACCGGAAATGTATTTCCAGAGTTATGCCCCTTTTTCGACTTAGCCTGTGGAACCTTGTGAACAAAATATCTCAAGAACCCCTGATGCTAGGAGCATGATTTTATGCAGGAAGATACTGCCTGTGGTGTAGATGACCTGATTAACTTTTGAAAATAATTTGTAAATTTTGGATTGAGATATGCCCCTTTTTCGACTTAGTGCATTATTTGCCTATGGAAGCTTGTGAACAAAATATCTCAAGAACCCCTGATGCTAGGATCATGAGGTTTTGCAGGATGACAATGCCCAAGGTGTAGACGACCTGATTAACTTTTGAAACAAATTCGTGAATTTTTGACAAAGTTATGCCCCTTTTTCGACTTCGTGCATTGTAAGCCTATGGAACCTTGTGAACAAAATATCTCAAGAACCCCTGATGTTAGGAGCATGCTTTTTTGCAGGAAGATACTGCCTGTGATGTAGATGACCAGATTAACTTTTGAAAAAAAATTCGTGAATTTTTGATCGAGTTATTTCCCTTTTTCGACTTAGTGCATTGAGGCCTATGGTACAAAGGTACCCTTAAATATAGTCAAGAACAATAAGAGCTAGGGACTTGAAACTTTATACACATGATCAGTATGGAAAATAAGCAGACCCGTATTTTTTTATTTTTCCGCTGGCAATGTATTTCCAGAGTTATGCCCCTTTTTCGTCTTAGCTTGTGGAACCTTGTGAACAAAATATCTCAAGAACCCCTGATGCTAGGATCATGAGGCTTTGCAAGATGAGAATGCCCAAGGTGTAGATGACCTGATTAACTTTTGAAACAAATTAGTGAGTTTTTGACCGAGTTATGCCCTTTTTAGACTTCGTGCATTGTAAGCCTATGGAACCTTGTGAACAAAATATCTCAAGAACCCTTGAATCTAGGAGCATGATTTTTTGCAGGAAGATACTGCCTGTGGTGTAGATGACCTGATTAACTTTTGAAAAAAAAATTCGTGAATTTTTGATCGAGTTATTTCCCTTTTTCGACTTAGTGCATTGAGGCCTATGGTACAAAGGTACCCTTACATATAGTCATGAACAATAAAAGCTAGGAACTTGAAACTTTATACACATGATCAGTATGGAAAATAAGCAGACCCGTATTTTTTTATTTTTCCGCCGGTCATGTATTTCCAGAGTTATGCCCCTTTTTCGACTAAGCCTGTGGAAACTTGTGAACAAAATATCTCAAGAACCCCTGATGCTAGGATCATGAGGTTTTGCAAGATGAGAATGCCTAAGGTGTAGATGACCTGATTAACTTTTGAAGCAAATTTGTGAATTTTTGACAAAGTTATGCCCCTTTTTCGACTTAGTGCATTGTAAGCCTATGGAACCTTGTGAACAAAATATCTCAAGAACCCCTGATGTTAGGAGCATGATTTTTCGCAGGAAGATACTGCCTTTGGTGTAGATGACCTGATTAACTTTTGAAAAGAAGTCAAGAATTTTTTATTGAGTTATGCCCCTTTTTCGACTTAGTGCATTGTAAGTGTGTGGAACCTTGTGAACAAAATATCTCAAGAACACCAGATGCTAGGAGCATGATTTTATGCAGGAAGATACTGCCTATGGTGTAGATGACCTGATTAACTTTTGAAAATAATTTGTAAATTTTGGATTGAGTTATGCCCCTTTTTCGACTTAGTGCATTATTTGCCTATGGAAGCTTGTGAACAAAATATCTCAAGAACCCCTGATGCTAGGATCATGAGGTTTTGCAGGATGACAATGCCCAAGGCGTAGACGACCTGATTAACTTTTGAAACAAATTCGTGAATTTTTGACAAAGTTATGCCCCTTTTTCGACTTCGTGCATTGTAAGCCTATGGAACCTTGTGAACAAAATATCTCAAGAACCCCTGATGTTAGGAGCATGCTTTTTTGCAGGAAGATACTGCCTGTGGTGTAGATGACCTGATTAACTTTTGATTGAGTTATGCCCCTTTTTCGACTTAGTGCATTGTAAGCCTATGGAACCTTGTGAACAAAATATCTCAAGAACACCTGATGCTAGGAGCATGATTTTATGCAGGAAGATACTGCCCGTGGTGTAGATGACCTGATTAACTTTTGAAAATAATTTGTAAATTTTGGATTGAGTTATGCCCCTTTTTCAACTTAGTGCATTATTTGCCTATGGAAGCTTGTGAACAAATATCTGGAGAACCACTGATGCTAGGATCATGGTTTTTGCAGGTTGATATTGCCCAAGGTGTAGATGACCTGATTAACTTTCGAAAACACTTCGTAAATTTTTGACTGAGTTAAGCCCCTTTTTCGACTTAGTGCATTGTAAGCCTATGGTACAAAGGTACAAGCATTATTGGATGAACCTTCTCTAGAGACAAGCATATGGTTGGGGGCATAGTGTTTCATAAACACATTTTCTAGTTAATAA
>CAXDIV010000069.1:0-92721 GCA_963989385.1 Ctena decussata
TTCTGTCTATTTTGGACTGCAGGTATTCAGTTTTATCTCATGATTTCACCGCCCGCTTGAACAAGTTCTGCTGGTACATTATCAGCTACGGTGGAATTTCCCATTTTCAGTGCAGCTGTTGCAATTCAAACGTTCTCGTAAAGATTTTAATTTTACTTCATGCAGTTGGTGTTGTGCCGTGTGGCAGCCGTAAATCGTCACCCCGTACATCATTTTTTGTCCTTTGAGATACAGAGGATATATTCTGAGAAACCAGAAATTTTGATTGGTTTACACTCTTTTTCTAGACCATCGCTTTTAGCCATTTGGACCCCTGTCTGATACATGTACTAATCAGTCTTTTACTCGACTGCCTTATGCCCATCTACTGTATGATTTACTTCGGCTTTCGTCGCCAGATGTTGCCAGGGTCAATGGTGAGGCTTGAATAGCCGAAGCATCAGGGGCGTCAGAACGAAATTTGACATTGGAGAGTCGGATTTTTTCATACTTTTTGGCCGCCTTACCCCCCCCCCCCCCCCCCTCACAAACCTCCACCCTCCCCCGCCACCCACGCCAACCTCCAGTAACCCTCCAAAGTATAAAAAAACAACGTATGAGTTTCGATGAGGCATCACGTCATCGCAATGACACGATGTTGCTTTTGGATTTTTTATGTTGCTTTTGGATTTTTTATGACACTCATTATTAGACTTCTCTGTTGCTTGATTTGTTTTGAAGAGTAAACCCAGGATGATACAAATTGACCTTGATTGTCTAATGGTAGTACAGCCACCCTCTTTGTATCCAAACTCTGGAAACTTGGTGTTTAGAGGCTTAATTTGCCTAGTTGACCGTTGGACTATACGTCTTGAACATTAAAGCTGTGCCGAGCACATATCTGTGCAGAATGTTAGTGCTCAGCTTGTCAGAGTTCCCGTCGTAGCCCTTGTGGCCACTGCCTCACTAACTACCACCCTAGCAATATATAAACGCAACGATGGGCCAGTCCGGTATTAGTGCTGTCAGAAAATTAATCCGTCGTGACTAGGGTTCGAACCCGCGATCTCAAGAACTATAGAGAATACTGGATACACTTAGAATCTAAGTGGGCTAGCTCGAAAGTAAAGGAAGAATCTGACGGATGGATGGATGACTTGCGAATTTACGTCCTTTTTAAAAGTATTTCAGTCATATCAGGACGATTTACAATTGAAAAGATTTCCGCTTACAGCGGGGATCGAACTCGGGACTGCTAGATCAGCAGGCCAGCGCTTTACCACTGAGCTACCGGGGTACCTACAGGATCTGAGTATATGTTTGAACAGACTCATTTATGATGCACTACGATTCAGTAATCAATTGGGTGGTGTCATGTGCAAAGGTATCTTATCATTTAAATATTGATAATATAAAAATCAATCTGCACATAAGATCACCCTGACCAGAGCCATTACTTTTAACAATAATTATTAAGATGCTCCAGGATTCATAAATGGTATAAGCGAGGAGGGAAGAGTCTGGTCAGGCTGCATAGATGCGCAGGTTGATCTGCATGACTCCTGTTCGCACATATTGTAAGACAAATTTCCAGAATGCATCAGAAGAGGCTAATGGGGCTGAGTAGATGTCGACATGAGTATATAACATTGACAGATTGTGTTTGAAGTCAAAAGAAGAAAATTTCAACTACATTTGTATTATTGAAAGACAAAATGGTGAAGTGCACTATAATGGTACCAGAAAGTTTGTGAAAATTTTTCAAAACAATGAGAAAATTTTGGATTATAGTGACTCAATGTTAGAGTCTAGAAGAGACTCCATTTTGGAGAAACTGAATGTTAAAACTGCAAAAAAGGTTGCGGTTGACACTTCGCCATTCAAAGACAAAGAGTCGCCACACCAAATGACATTTTTGCCAAATCTGATGTCTGCAAAGATTTGCAGAAATATCGGGCAAGCTCAGAAGTTAGAGCTTTCTGGCATGGTGCCACAAAGTGATCAGAGTATAGCCATTGACCCTGAACACCTTGTGACACTACGGCAGAAAACATTTACAAGGCAGCGTAGGAGAAACCCAAAAGCCAGATTACAAACTTCTGATGAAACGGAAAGTAAAAAAAAAGGGGAGGGTGGTTAAAAAAGGGCAAAAAAAGAAGAAATAATGATTAATGAATTTTTCAGCAGAGAATCATCTTGATAATCAGAAATGAGTTGCCTTTCTTTCTCCAGACAGTTTATCAGTAAGAATTTCCACAGCTGACTATTTGCATAATTCTCATTTTATAATGATAAACTTTTTCTCATTTTTTACCGCTATTTTTGTCGCACCTGTTTAGCAAGGTGATATAAAGGCATCCGATATCTCCTAAGGACACCATGCAGATCACAACTTTCTTTCAGCACCACTGCATCACAACGCACAGTGCAAATCAAAGAAAACAAACAGAGATAGGTTAAGTAATTTTTGTTTCAATATCTTTTCGTATATAATTAATGCTTTATGGTTTTTTATGATCCTTTGATGAGTGTTAAGACAGACAATTTAAGCAAAAAGTTTTTGATCAAGATCTTGCAGTGGCACACATTCTTCAAAAACATGCATACAGTCTCTAAACTGTCTCTTGTGTACTTGTAGGTAGTAGATGCACTTCAGATCTGCACCTCCTCCTGGTCTGTCAAAATGCTGCAGGTGCCTGGCCCTTTGATACCTTTGATGAACAGCTGGTCTGGAACTCTGGGTAACTGTGCCAGTGAAAAGACAATATATTCTCTCAACTAAGTTTCTCTCCAGCAGAAGTTTAAATGCCCGACAAAGATTCGCAGGGACTCTTCCTACTTGTCTACCTGCAATCAAAGCAAATTGAATACATGTTACATTGCAGCAGTTACTCTAAAAAGTTACTTTGCTCTGTCATACGTGCAAAATTCTAAGCTGTGCTGTTATATTTCTACGACATAAATTGACTTTCAGATACTTATTAGTTCTAAAGTTCAATCAATAATGGCTGTATATAGTTATTCTAAACTTTGTGAGCGGTATTCAAGAGCTCAAATTGTGTGGAATGTGGTTATTTTAGGGAACGTATCATAAAGTTTGCCGACAAATTGCCAATTGCCAAGACATACGTACATGTATTTGACCCACAACTTTTCTTGAAATACTGTAACATTTGTGAATGTGATGTTTGAAGAAAATACAAAAAATGCAATGGATTCTTAGGTTTACAAAAAAATTTCAGGATGTCTGTAATTATTATATGATTAAATAAAATACAGAGCTCCAGGTAATATGGGTAACAGGGATAGTTCTAGGATAATTTTTCTTATTTCTCAATGCAAATACAAAGTGAGACCCCTCATAAGACCGTCTCGCCAAGATAGCTTTAATGAGGGGTCACAACATATGTTTTTGTGGAGCAATATGGAAAATTATTCCTAAATTATCTGTGTCCTCCCATCTTATCTGGAGCACTGAAATGATAATGAAAAGACAGTATTGTGTTTCATTTAATTAAGAGCTATTCCAGATAAAAGTACCTCCCTAGGCAGGGCCGGGACTTTCTGTGAGGGGTACTACTAAGGAAATTTAATTACATTTTCAGTAGGAAATAATAGTATTTTTGTCTCTTCAACCCTCCACGACTCAAAATTAGTTTCTGGTTTTGCCCCTGGATGTAATCTTTCCTGGAAAAGCTCTTATTATTTAGACCCAGTAACTGATTCATGCAATGTTTGTTACAAGTTTCAGACTAGAGCAAGTGATCAGGGCCTCATGTATACCCCGAGCCAGAGCCACCGCCTATAAAAAATAAAATTTACATGAAAATGTTAACAGACAGACAGGCAATCAGTCATACAAAGTGATAGACCCAGTCACATATCAAAAGGTCTGAATATAGGCTTAAAAGTTAAACTGTAACAGAAATTAGCCACAACACGAGAAAACCACCAAAGTGGTTGTGCGCCCAGGGCAGACTCAGATCAGCCTGGGAATCCACCCAGTTTGATCAGATTCTTCGATAAGCACTCAAAGGGTAACTTAGGGTCTAAGCCATGTAAAAGCGAAGACAGATGGAAAAGGAAATTCTATAAACCCCTTGACATACTTCGAATATCAGGGGTATAAAATATTATCCTGTATCATACCTTCGTTTTGTCGAATACTTGGGTCCAGCTGAAGATGTTCTGGGATCTCTTGGAGTAATGGCATCATTACTTTCATGGCATTATGGTCATACGAGTTCGTTGGATCCGGCTTTACTTGCAGCTCTACATTGGGATGAGGACGAACTCTAAACACATGATACCTTTTGATGCTCCAGACTAATTTAATTTGACGCAAACTTCTTCTGTTAGCCATTGTCAAAATCTTAGCAATGATAGTCAAGCACCATTTGCATGTGTGAATGATTCTCCCTCCACTATTAATTTTGGATGGCAAATCCATCCGAAAGTGTGCCATTTTTATGGATGGAAAACCATCCAAATGTAAGTAAATAGTTTGGATGGACAAACGGTCCAATTCAAGTGGACCGGATATCCATCCAAATCTTAATTTTTGGACTTCGGATGGATAGCCGTCCTGGACCAGACTGTGTAAGGTATATATATATTTTTTCACATGATTTAATTGCATTTGGTCTTGACATCCGACTTGTCCTGCTCATAATTTGAACAATTTGTAATGGTTTATCTTAATAATCACAATGTGATAATCGGGTGCGAAAGTGTGTTATCTTTGATACCCGTTTACATCTTTCGTCGTTAATCTTTTACGCCTGCAGGCAATTTTTAAAGCGTTAACTAGCGTGACACCTGTTGTGTCTTGGCAAAATTGCGATGTGTGAGGTGTGAAACTGTCTCTTTTATTTTTCTCCCTTCTTTCCTTCTTAAGATAAGAAGAATCACATTCTTGCCGAAAATATTGGGGCGGCGCGCTCCCCTGCCGCCCCTGTTCCGACGGCCATGCGAAGCATCGAAGTATTACCAAAGTTCATTCTCGTGGATGTGTTTTCTGCACTTAAAGGAGCTCTTAAAGATTTTAATTGCAATATTGCAGCCACTAATAGACCTCAAGGAACAGGTTATTGATAAAATACTGATGTCCAAAGTCTCACATAAAAATAATTATTTTCTTTTTTTACCACTTCTTAACAGTAACATGTGGAGAAAAACACAAGTGGGTATTCATAACACGTCAGCGGACAAATTTTGACACATAACTAAAACGCTGATCTATCATATTAAAGGACAGGTATGTAGTTGCCGAGATGCATATGATCTTAAAAGTCACATTTGTGCTTTACAGTTAGATTTATTGGAGTTAGACATTGTCATCTTTCCAATTTGGTTTAAAGGGCGGATATGAGATATGAGAGGGGTCGTGGTCGAGTGGTTGGAGACACTCAGTTATGGTGCAGAAAGTCGCCGGAAGGTCGTTCGTTTGCGGCTCACCGTCGCCATTCCACGCCGTACAACCGGCTGATATGAAGATAGATGTCTACAGAGATAGCAGATCATCAAACTGAAAGTTGCTGGTGAAAAAAAAAACGATAAATCCTGGAAGAGTTTAGCCTCACAAGGTAGTTGCTTAGTGTCTGCAAATTTTACAGTGTCAGTCTGGGTGGTTTTCTTACACAGATAAGGCTGTCAGGTTGTGAATGGGCAACATTTTCAGAAAAAAACATAAAGTCTACATTTCGGCTTCTTTTAAACGAATCTGAGATAGTGCCAAATCTGTTTGCTTGCGTGCAATAGAACTTTAATTGGTTAGCAGTTTTATGCCATTTTTTTTGAAGCACAATTTGGTTTTATAATGAAAATACACACTTTCAAAGAGGGTGGGTAGCAAGAAAATGGTTGCTTTTGTCAATAGATACAATTTTAGGTGGATAGCTGGGATGGCAGATCGGTTTGTATGGAATAGTCTGACATTGATGACAGGCATCACTATCTTAGTTAGTGTCTTTAAAATCGCATTTTTTTAAGTTTGATTGTGTCAACGGCATAAAATCGCTTAAAGAACTCATGAAAAGTATTTTCCTAGATGTCAAAGGAATAATATTTGTGTTTATCTAAGCTGGTTATGCATTCGTGAATGAAATACTATATAGCCAGAAAGAGGTGAACGCCGTTAACACGTGCTACATTATTATATAATTATTATATCCAGTCACGAAGTATGCGCACTGATACTAGTTGTTGTGTTCCATTTTTATGCGTCAGATATCAATATAATCTATCTCTGATGCCCAGTGGAGATAAGAAGATCTCAAACCGAGGGTCTACCGTTCGAGTGGAACCGATGCTCTGCCGAGTTTCCCACTTGAACGGTAGACCCAAGGGTTGGGATCGCTTTCCCCATTGAACAATGATTGATTGATTGTTTTTCTCACCTACCGATATTAAAAAAAGCTTATTTGGCTGACTGTCTGCCCTTTAAGACGTGTTATTCTGAAAAAAAAAGTAAATGAGGATAATCAAATAACAATAATGATAAATATTCAAGAAAAAAAGGAGGAGCCTGCTGACAACTGGTTGTCACCAGCCTCACAGTCTGACAACCGGTGAGGCTTGTGACAACCGCTTGACACTAGCTTTCACCTATAAAAGAAAGATAGAAAGAAATAAGTCCGTAACGGCATAATGAATTCTATTGTATCAATATGTGGGGATCCCACGTTTTTTGTTTGTTTTTTTTGGATGCGCTCCACTGAAAAAATGTGGGTGAATCTTTATTTATGTCAAGGTTAATGTACAGTCAGTGATCTGTGCATGACTCCCATTCTCTACGATTCTAATGGCACTTTGATGGAATTGCAAAAAAATCAAACTTTGGTCAATGACTGTGTCACAAAATTTATGTCAGGAAATACCCAAACAAGTGGCGCCAAAATCTGCATCGACTTCAGTTGAAATTGTGTGACGGAACCCTTGCTCAAAGTACACATCTTTGTGACTCTATCAAAATATCGTTAGAATCGGAAAGATGTGGAGTGGAAAGTGGTGCATAGCTCGACGCGTGTAAAATATCTGAAAAAGAATTAATCTTTATATAAAACAAGATTCACTCACAGCATCACCATTTTCGTTCTGACAGCCCTTCAAAACAGAAATCACGTATTTCTCAACCCTTCTTATAAGATAAAAATGTAGATACCTAGAAAATGCTTAGTTATAATAGTCATTTTTGTCCCGTGCTGTACAGAATTCGAGGAGATGTTTGCATTACAAACTAGACAAACATGCAAGAAACAAATCGTTTCGGCATAGCATGTAGTGAAGACAGGCAATAATGTTATCCCGGAAAAACACAATCAACAGCAATAGCCATTCCGAACATAACTAGAGGGATAGGGTTTAAACAGCATGGGATAGGCTTCCCAGAATGTTGCCCTAATTTCTGCGCAGTTACAAACATATTTTGTAGAAGATACTCAGGAAAGTTTTGCCGAATTTGGTTTGGACGATGGTTCCTAGAAAGTTTCGTGACATTAAATGTTTTTATCTTTATTTTTTATTTTTTATCTAACAAAGAATATTGCTAAATGTTCCCTATCAAATCAACTGACAGAATCAGTTTGAAGATAACAAAACTCTCGACTTGCCAAAAACACTTCAGTACAATCATGTAGCATATCAGCAACGAAAAAGTATTAAACGAAACAATGTCAGACATTTCCTGAGACATATGAAGCTATTAAATGCAACGATATGCATTCTGGTGGACAAGCATGCTGCAGTCTTGGTGATTTCAAGCCAAAGTCAGTCATAATCAGTTTTAAGACACGTATTAAGATATTGATACCTGTTATCTGGGTCAGCCTATTCCATATAAACCGATCTGCCATCCCAGCTATCCATATAAAATTTATCTGTTGACAAAGGCAACCATTTTGTCGCTACTCACCCTCTTTGAAACAGTAACTTTTCATTTTTAAACCAAATTGTGCATCAAAAATTGGCAGAAATATTGCTAACTAACTGAAGTTTTATTGCATGCAAGCAAACAGATTAGGCATTATCTACGATTCGTTAGATAAGGGCCGAAATACAGACTTTATGGGGAGGGGGGGTCCTGACAATGTTGCCCATTCACGACCTGCCATAGCCTTATCTGTGTAAGAAAGCCACCCAGACTGATACTGACTAAGCAACTTTCTTATGAGGCTAAATTCTTCCTGGATTTTATCGTTTATTTTTACCAGCAACTTTATCTCACCTGCTCAAAATCTACTTTCATTATAGTGCATCTGCTATCTCTGTAGACAGCTGTCTTCATTTCAGCCAATTGAACGGTGTGCATCCGACGACCGGAAATCTCTTTCTATCATCCCAGCAGTAAATGGGTACCTTTTTCCAATCAGAGAAGGATAAGGCAGCGACAGGAGAGGGATAGCCTCCGCCTTTCATCAGCTGTGCCCAAGATACAGTGGGTCAGTAACCCCTACTGCCCCTATGGCTATTAGGCTATGGTAAACTTTACCTTTTCTTATGAGATCGGATTGTAGCTAGTTCTGATGTTTGCTTATCGTTTTACATGCAGTTTATTCATTGCTGAGATGTTTAGCACGTTATAGATCAGGGTACAATTTGAATGCAGATGATAAGCTGACACTAGCACAGAAGAAAGGAAGAAACCATGCAGGTCTGATTCGTCTTTGAAAACAACTTACTCACGAATCATAACGAAACAACAGTAAAACCTCGCTATTAAGACCTCTCGAAATTAAGACCACTTCCTTAATAAGACCGGTCTTTGCCAGTCCCAAATGGTATTTTCCAAATGATTTTATATTTGATATTAAGACCACCTCAGTAATAAAGCCACGTCTATGCAGTCTGAAAGGTTGTCTTAATAAAATGATTTTATTGTATTTATAAACAATAATTATTCTGTAATGTAATGTTACTAACAATTACTTTTTAGAATACATTCTGAAGGAAATATCATAATAGTTTGAAGACATGTATATGTAAGGGAAAGCCAGATCGCTTTAGTGAATCAGTGCCGTTCTTCCTTGTTACCTGTTCTTTTGCCCACTTTTCTGTGGTCTTCTGGCCCATGTTCCTTCTTCTGAATGTATTCTCTGCTCTTGAAGAAACCATTTAAGATTTTAATTCTAGCAATATTGTGACTGTTTTAATGTCCATGTTGTTTTTCATTCACCTTTTAAGTGAATGTGTTTTCATACGGGGTAACTGAATGACCATCTGTTTGAGTAGAACTGCTTATTCGGTTCACCGTGCTCGTTTTTCGTGAACTGTTGTCAGTTTATGTATACAGTTATTTCCCTTTTGATTTTAGGGCCGGGTATCGGATCTGGTTGTATTATTTTCAAATTATTTCCTATTTTGTTTTACTAAACCGCTATCGTATTGCATTTTGCTATACTTTAGCATTAGATCAAATTTCAGTAAAATTATGAAGCGTACAACTACGACTGTCACTGAATGCAACGTTTTCCCTCATTTTGTCTTTTTAGCTGCTTTGATCGTTTTTACGTGTACAACTTCATCATCCTGACCTACTTTAATTCGAAACTGATTTAAAGTAAAGTGGTCAGAATACCCAAATCATAAGTTCGAACTCGTAGATCATATAAACATTGGCAATTCCGAAATAATTCAGATACACAGACATGGACCCAAAACAAAGGTGTGCTCGGATGCTTGCGAGTAGTATGTTAGACCCGCCATATCTATATATTTGTAGAATAAGTCAGCGAAAAATGAATATCCGGTATTTGAAAGCCTTACTGTGATTTGGCTGAGGCAATCAAATAGGAAATGAGTTAAACGGCTACGTCGTAGGGATTCATTGTACCTTTAGGGATGACAATAAGTATGTGGCAAATGAAGTGGACTCTACAATATCCTTGATTTCAAGTTCCCATAGATACGAATATTATTTTCATTGCTATTTCCAGGGAAGAAAATGTCTTTGTTTGACGTCTGATGATATGGATCATCTTGTTCTCTCTAAGCCGTCAAAAGAATGCAAAATGAGCTGCCCAGGAGACAGCGATTGGGTGTGTGGGGGAGAGACTGCGCTGACGGTCTTTATGAATGGTAAATTTCAATGACGCCATAATGTTGTCAACTTCATGTTCGATATTAAACGAAACTTAAGTAGACAATAAGTATACCAATACATACAGAAATATCTCTATATTTACATACAGAACCTAAAAGTTAAACAGTGAACTCTAAATAAACACAATATCAATAATTGTTTAATTGTATGGGTTCATCATTATATTTTTCCGACATGTTTACACAAGAAGACAACTTTTGTGACTTCCTATTTGTTTCTCTGGACTAAGACGCCGTTTTAAAATAAAGGTGTACTGTTCAAGACGATCCTTTCATCAGCACTCTCTATTGCAGATGTTTGTTGGAAGAACTCCTCAACATGGACTGGTAGAATATCTAGAACTATATCAGGTAAAGAGTGCCAGTCGTGGAAGTTAGATGATCCACATGCTCACCATTTTCATGGTGACCAAATGTTTCCTGATATCTCTGAGGAAGCAACATCTAACTATTGTCGTGACCCGAGTGGTAAGGGTGCCCCTTGGTGTTATACTACGGACGAAGAAGTTCTATGGCAATTCTGTGATATTCCGCCCTGTGCAGGTGAGCATTGCTTGCTTGTTACTCCCGTGTGTTTGTCTTGTACTTCTGCATAAGTTAAAGCTGATTTGTCAGAAATTCCGTTTTATAGCATAAGTGAAGTACGTTTACTAACAACAGCATTGGAAATATTGAGCAAAGTGGAGTCGGTCACAGTACTAAAATTATAATGTAAAAAGATAGGCAATGATCAGTAATCAATACAATGAAATCCCACATCCCACTCTCAAAACCAATAGGGAATGAAGCACACACATACGGAAAAATTGACAGAAGTTCACGAAAGACACGCACGGTAAACCAAATGAGCAGCTCTTTCCCAATCAGGTGGTCATTCATGTACCCTAATCAAAAACAGCATCAACATCTATTTGTATCTATTTTATTTTTAACTTACAAAACAAAAGGCAGATTGGGTAGCAAAACGGACGTCCAAACCGCCAAAGAACGTAGACAAGCGGGCATATCATAGCGTCAAATTGCATCGCCAACTGTTTACCTTGCAACGATCCACAAAACGGGCCATAAACTGAAAATGCAGCTCCGACTTCCATCAGAAGCACCGCTTTAAAGCCGACAGCAGAAGAACCCACTGGGACCTTAAATCGATTTTGCAGATACACGATTGTTTCCCTGGGTTAGATATTGTTTAAAATGAAAGCCTAGTTTTCTCCGTCTTTTCTTGTCTGGGTTTATGTACGTAACAAGTATTGTAAAGTCTGATGACTTTCTTTGTCTTATATAGAGAACGCGAACCCTAAAGTCAATACAGACAACGACGAACTGTGCCGAGTTTACTGGACAAATGGTAGCAGTTTTTTTCATCAGCAGAGTCGCTGTAGCCAAAATGCGTCGTTTGCTTGTTTCAAAGATGGTAAGTTACAAAAAGAAGGAGAAGGCTCTTTTGGCTTATGTAGCTTTAACTAAATGACTGTCATAGATGCTACTTTCTTGTTACGTGCATAGTATTTCGGCTTTTAGCAAGACTCGTTTCTGCTGAATAGCTTTTGGTTTAAACATATTTATTCTCTCTCAATTACAAGTAACATACAATCAAATATAAATAGTACAGGCTTAGGGATTGGAACGAAAGCAAAATGCTTATCGAGTTCCTCTCCCTGACATGAAAAAATTGTACACAATGTGGCGGAAACTGTACATAATAAAAGGTATATAACATTTTAAACCAAATTTTGTACTATGTGAGATAACTAAGCAGAACTGCAACTAATCATTACACAAAAATAATCAATGGAAGAATAGCACTTATAACCTTACAGAACGATTTCGCAGAAGAGCAGAGAAAAAAAAAAATTTTGATCTGTATGTGTGTCTAAATATTTTAATCACAATATGGTAAGTGGAGGAGAGATAAAAAAAAAAGGAACATGTTAAGGACACAAGAAACCAAAATAAGTCATCAAAGGAGGAAAAAAGTACCAAACGATATGACGCACAGGATTGAGAGAGAGGAGGCGGGTACCAGAATATCAGATTATGTCTATTAATCTTCATATACATAAGGTGCATGCGTAGTATTAGTACTTAATACTTAAAAGCGTTTTGTTTCGATTATAAATTTGTAAACTTTCTCAAATATTAATTTGTTGATTTCTTGCGACAGAGACAGATCACCATACAAAAATAATTTTAAG
Source organism: Ctena decussata (assembly GCA_963989385.1). Classification (NCBI taxonomy): domain Eukaryota; kingdom Metazoa; phylum Mollusca; class Bivalvia; order Lucinida; family Lucinidae; genus Ctena; species Ctena decussata. The sequence goes on from CAXDIV010000069.1 coordinate 12,273, forward strand.
GAAGGATGTTTATATGGCGTAATTGCAGTTATTAATTCATTACGTTGAACTTGATAGAATGAACAATGAAAGAAAAAGTGTTGAGCGTTCTCTATACTACCACAATGACATAAAGGAGAGTCTGATATATTTTTTACAAAGAGGTCGAAATTAAGCGAGCTGCAATTTGTCCACAGGCGAGCTAACAGTATTTGACCTTTTCTACACCCTGTGTAATAGTGCTTTGGAACTGTTGTTTTATCTTTCTGTAAGAAGCATTTGAAAGAGTTTACAGATTCATGCTGCCTTTCTTCGGGAGATAAATTATTCCATGCTCTAACACTAGATGGTAAGAATGAACTGAAATACTGGTTAGATCTAGTATTAATGGTTTGCAGGTCATTTGAGTTTCGAAGATTGTAGCGAGATATATTACTGACGGATTGTGGGACAAGAGAAGATAGATATAATGGTGTAATATTATTCAACATTTTGTAGAATAAAGTTAGTTTGTGGTTGTACCGTCTTTGCTCGAGTGTTTCCCAACATATTTCTTTGTAGAGTGCGGTTAATGAGACTAGTTTTGTTGTTCCTGTAGCGATTCTAGCTGCTTCGGTTTGGATTTTATCTAACTCTTGTTTTTCGTATTGGGTACAATTATCCCAAATGACATCTCCATACTCAAGAATAGGCCTAATAAAAGTTGTGTAAATTATCTCAAGAGATTTCCTATCCAATTTAAACTTCAGTTTCCTCATGATGTTTATTCTAAACCAAGCCTTATCTTTAATATACTTTATATGTTCATGCCAGGTACAATCATTAGAGAAATATAGTCCGAGATGCTTGTGAGATTCTACTTCCGATATCTGATGATTTTGCATAAGAAGAGGAGGGTGTTGCGGTTTATTTAATTTACGAGAAAATAATAAAGCTTCAGTTTTAGAGGGGTTAAATGTAACTAGCCAGGTTGCAGCCCATCGTGAAAGTTTGTTAAGATCTGCATTTAGACAGTCAGCTGCTGTAACAGGATTATCAACGATAATGAAAAGACTAGTGTCATCTGCAAATAGTCGAATATTTGAACCAATATCAGTAACAATGTCATTAATGTATAACAGAAAAAGTAAAGGTCCTAAAATAGAGCCCTGTGGGACACCAGCTCTTATGAAGGTCCAGTCGGAGGTAGCACTTGGAAGAATAACACGTTGTTTTCTATCTGAAAGATAATTCTTGAACCAATTAAGGACATCCCCTGTAACACCAGCTGCCTTGAGTTTATGTAGAAGTCCAGAGTGCCAGACACGGTCGAAGGCTTTGCTGATGTCACAGAAGACAGCCCGAACCTCTTTGCCAGAATCAAGTGCCTGACAGAAAGTGTTGTAGAGGTATGTAAGTTGGTTAACAGTAGAGTCGCCTGGCATAAAACCAGACTGTAAGGAGGAGAGTAAGTTGTTGTCTTGTAAGTGATTAAATAAATATTTAAAGACGATTCTCTCGAAAACTTTGCTTTCTGCGTTGAGTAAGGATATAGGTCTATAATTAGAGGCAGTTGACAAGTCACCCGTTTTTGGTACAGGACATACGTTAGCTTCTTTGTACGGTGCTGGAAAAGTACCTGTTCGTAGGGACTGATTAAACAAGGAGCAAAAAGGAATAGAGAGTTGAGTTGATAATTCGCGTAGTATACGATTGCTAAGGCCATTCGGACCAGACGCTTTACCGATAGTTAATGTATTTAAAACGGACTCCACTTCAAGTCGAGTGCAGACAATAGCATTCAACTGTGAATTAAACAATGCAGGAACAGGCAAGTCAGGAAGAACGGCATTTTGTTCATTCAAAATTGTCTGACTTTGGAAAAAAATGTTCAAAATATTGGCCTTGTCGCACTCGTCTGTAAATATTTCGTTATTAACTTCAAGAGGGGGAATAGATGATTTTACGCTTGGAAGTATAAAGGTTTTCAGTGTCTTCCACCAGTCTTTAGCTGAGAGTGTATTGGACTTAAGTTTTTCAGCAATTTTATCATAGTGGGACTGCTTGGATTCGCGGATCATATTAGTAACTCTGTTGCGTATTGTTTTGAATAATTTCCAGTGGGGCTCTAAGTTAGTTCGTTTTGCTTTCTTATAAGCGCGTTTGCGTTTGCGTATATTTCGTTTAAGATTAGGTGATATCCAAGGAGGTTCCAAAGGTTTATATGCACATATTTATTAGGTATACATTCAGTCGCAATCGAATTTATAGCGTTATTTATATTGTTAGAATAGACATTTATATCGTCATCCTGTAGCGATCTCCAGTCAATAGATGAAGCTTTATCTCTTAACATATCATAATTTCCTTTATCGTAACTCCAAATATGCCGCTTAAAATTTTTAATTTTTGGCTTCGAGAATTTAAAAATACCGTATATTGGGCAATGGTACCTAATTTCTTGATTTAGAAATGGATCCCCGACTCCACTAAGTATTAGATGGTCCTTGTTACTAACAAGCAAAATGTCTATTAAAGATGAAGAATGTTCTGTAAAGTGCGTGGGTTCAGTAATTGACTGGTATAGAGAAAACTGAGTACAAAATGATTCTATCTTCCTAAGAGTCGGCGGACTTAACATATTTAAATTAAAATCACCAGTTACTATTATATCAGGAATATCCGTATCAACGGCTAGGTGTAAAGAATTTTCTATGTCTAAATAATAGTTGATATCAGAATTAGGGGGTCGATAGAACAGCCCAAACAGAATGCGTTTATGCTTATTGGCTAATTCTATCCAAATGCTTTCTATACCTCTTATTTCCAGGTCGTTCCGACGCTTATAGTGTATTCCTTCTTTGATATAAAGGATGACACCACCGTGGCTGTCACCAGCTCTGTCTTTGCGTTCAGGTCTGTTGTACGATTGGAATAACAGATCGGCAGTATCGTCTGTGGGACTTAACCAAGTTTCAGTGAATGCTAAAATGTCGAAGTCGATTAGCTCAGCATGTAAAACCTCAAGTTTAGGGAGGATGCTTTGTACATTATAATGAACACACGACAGATTATGGCTAGTATTAAGAGAGCTAAATATAGTTGTAGACATAGTTGAAGATGAACTCAAATTACTGTCCGAGGATGAGTTTGATAATGGACCCGGGTTTGGATGGACATCTCCAGAGCAAAGTAATATAATGTTTAACCATAAAGCAAACTCTATCATAGAAAAACAGATTACTATCACTGATACAAATCTAAAATTTGCTACTGTGGATTTTCCGGGCAAGACAGTTTTACGAGTACATGCATGCAGACGAACCTTATGACCTAAGTGCTCACTTTCTTGCAAGATTGTGAGTAATGAGTATGAAGCTAAATGGTATTTGTAAATAGTCAGCAGAGTTAACAAATGCAGAAGGACATTAAACCTACACATGCGACGGTATGTTGGCATGACGGTTAACCTATTCTTTCCAGTTAACAATATCATGTTACAGCTGTGAGAGATAACAGAAACAAAATAAGAACCATCAAGCCAACAAATAAATTGTAAGTAACGATCATATTGACAACCTGATGCGCCCGTACCCCCTCTCTCAATCCCGGACAAGAAGAAGAAGAAAAATAAAGAAACAAAGAAATCATCAAAAGTATCATGCTATAAGCACGAGGCTTTGACTAACAGGCAACATTATTTCTGATAAAAATACGTTAGAACCAGAGATATATGTTCTCTGAAATATGGACTATCTTACCAGTATGCAGCAGTCAGTAATCCATATTTTGCCAGCAAAAGGATCCAGACTAGAAATAATATCTCGTGAAAATTCCCATTTTTCACGTCAATCCATGCCTTAACACCCCATAGCCTTGTCAAGACGGTTCTTATGAGAGGCCGCCTTACCTGATTTGGATAAAAGCAAAAGAACATAATAGTTGTACGACAGTCAGTAAACTTGAGACAGTCGCTAGTATTGGTTACATGTAACTTTAGTAGCCCGCAGACACACCCAACAATCAAAAAGATGTCGCATGCAAATAACGAAACCGTAACAACAAGCTGAAATTACGAGTATACTACTATAAAGAGCACCACTGGTTCCAAAAACAGACATAACCCAGACCAGTCCACGCAATCTCGCTCGCCGATTTGGTTATTCACTTTTTCCGCCCATAATCCATAAATCGTTCGCGGCGGTCAGACAGCGTGGCCGCGTGACTGGTTCGCCAGACTGAATCCGCTTCGAAACATCACGATGATACTGAACCGAGCTGTTACGAGCAGACACACCGCAAATCAAATACCGGGATACCAAATCACATGATCAGCATTAATAATACAATTTTGTTTTACAATCCACAGTGCACTCAGAAAATGCAGACCGAAAGGCAAACAAGGCAGACCCAGATCAGAAACTGATCTGGGTCTGCACTGTTTGCTCAGATCCTCTGTCCCAATACCTAGCACCATCACGGCAGTATCTGATTAGATCATGTGCTTGTTGTTGGAATCAGTAGTAACCTCACAACATTTTTTTTATATAATTCAAGTACTTAATAGACTACAAAACTGTAAGCAGAAGTACATGAAGCCACATGGGGCCACGAACAAGACTATGATGTTTATGATTACTTTGTGACCAAATGACTTTAACACGCAAATTGCATTAATTGCGACTGAGTGTCTATTAATGGCAAACTGACCATTATCAAGGTGCATTTTAAGGACTGATAAGACTGTTGACGACCAAGAAGTAAGCTACAGTGTTTAGAATTTGCCTATTCTGTAGAAAAAGGGTTGTAATCTATAAATTGTTATGACTACTAAAACATTTAAGAAATTTACTGTAAGTAAACTACATGCGATATATTAGTAAATGACGATATTTGCTGATTTACCACAGATCAGTTATAGATGACAACACTAAAGAGCTGGCAAAAGCGCTGGTAAACTGGATATATACTGGATATATACATGTTGTGTTATTTAACTAACAAGCAGAATTGAAGACAATTACAATGTTTAGTGGCTGACAAAAACTGAGACAATTACAATGTTTAGTGGCTGACAAAAACTGAGCCACGATTATAATTTCTTACACTGACAAAAATCTAGGAAATTCATGTGACTAGATTTTACTGTAAAACAGTAATGTTGACAAAACTAAATTTAAGTTACTAAATGTACTGACTGATCAGACTAACCGACTACCAGGACTAAATAAAGACATCTTTGTAAATGACTGACAAGAATGCTAATACATGTAGATAGAAGTAAACAACAGTGTTAGTACCTTACATATCTGATTAATAAATTGAGTGAAAATGGCAGTGTTTAGTAGCCGTCAGAACTATTGATAAAGCTGGCCGTGTCTCTCTGTTCAATATTGTATTATTAGAGCTGAGTGTATAATAAGCTGCAAAGCATATGGCTGACTAGACTGTTGACAAGCAAGCTGTAAATTAATGTTCAATGACCGACAACCAACTGACAATACTGAACGAAAGCAATACTTCTCGTCGACGGACAAAATTTGCGTACAATAAAATTTAGTATCTGACAGAAAAAAAAATATATGTATATATTGCTGACAGGGCTCTTGTAAACTGCAGTGCATAGTGACTGGCATATATCGTACCAAACGTAGATATCATTTGTTTTCACCTTATCATTTACATTATGTAGATGATAAGGTGATAACAAGTTTGCTATGAAAACTGGTTTTAACAACTTACAAGACTGTTGAGCAGAACTATAAACAGACTGAAGTAGTGTTCTGTAACTGACAAACTGTAGACAGAATTGTTACAATGCGCTGCATTCAGTAGATCAGGAGACTTTTCACAAAATTATGTGTGAGCTACATTGTATGTGGACTGACTTGACTAGACTGTTGACAATGTGACGTGGACATGAATGATACAGAACTTAAATATAATATTGACCGACGATATGTAATATGTTCAGTGACTATCTAAATAATGACAAAAAGTTTTAAGCAACAATGGTCATATTGTAACTGACGAAAAAAGTAGACAAAGATATTACTACGATTTATATGATTTAAACCATACTGACAAAACTGCGTGTCTGGCGAACTGGCGGTAAGAAAAATCTACAGATATGTTTTGCTATTGACTAATGTGCAAAACTAGATGTAAATGGTTCTGAAAATTGACTGACAGACTGTTTACAGAACCACGCGGGCACATGACGTCGAGATGACCTCCTACCGACGTCGGTGCGACGTCATTACGTCACATCGACGTCAGCACGACGTCACCTCAACGTCACTTGCCCGCTGGGAACCGAATGTGAACTAACAAATATTCTATCGCAGATAAAAGCTGCTAGCATAACATATATGAAGATTTCAATGCCTATCATTTGACAATTACATGTATGTAAAAAAAATCACAACCTTTTGACAGTAACTCGAGTTCACTAACTCAGTGGCCGCTGATATTAGTTTCTTAATATGTCATATCTGTCAATACAGCCATAGCAAATGCTGTAATAATCAAAATAATATGAAGTGTTTCAGTGACCAACAAAGCGATAGTGCAGTGCTGCCTATTATGGTAGGTCTACTATAACATCATTGTAGTGATATTTGCGTATAAGCTCATGGAAAACTCATCTAGGGCAAAGGTCCAGATCAGTCGGTGTATGTGGAAGTCTGTTTAAGGTCATCTTTTAAATATTTTATGGGAAGCTACATCAAGTTACATTATAGTAAATGACTGTACTTGTAGGAGCACACTGGTCAGGACCTTCGCTACTCAATTTACATCTGTAGCAACTGTAATAAGCAGCCATATTTTTACAAGGAGATTAACATTGTTGTGCACGAACGGTTAAGGCTCAGGTCAGACTTCAGGGATGCAAAGACTGACCTGAACCTCCGCCGATCGAGCAAACAGTTGCCATAGATTATACAGTTATATTTAGTGACTAAAAGTTTATTCGAGGTATAAGCCTTAGCTGTCATAGTACTGCAGTGCAACAGCATTTGCAGTAGAGTACCAAACAACATTGATTCAACGTTGAGTCAACGTTTTGGCGTTGAATCAATATCGACCAACTGCCGCTCCGGATCATCACAAAGAAGGGAAGCTAATCACAACAAAGTCACCATACTTTCATTTTTGAGGTAGTCTCCCTTTAGTAAAACAACTCCTATAATCGATATTAGAACACTGAGTAAGTTAGCGCTTCGGAGCAATGGTGTACGTATTGACGTCCTCCCAACGCAATAATCACTGTGCTATGTCGACGCCAATACGTTACGGAATAAATTTATAGCGCCGCAGTTGTAACATACACATGTCGTGTGACCTATCCATACACATGCCACTGTGACTCACACAGCAGGCACTGACTGAAAATTTTAGAATATCCACTATATATACCCTAAATCACAAAAAAGGGCATGACTCATCGTTAGGCAGTTCATTAAGGAGGTACAACATGCTCATCAGTTGATAAAGTCACCAGTATCATCATCAGATATAGCCCAACCAGGAGCTCAGAGTCTCGTTGTTAGCAAGAGTAAAATGCATCAGTCTTCAGTATAAAAAGTCAGCCGAAATTGAAAGTTAGACAAAATATCATTAAATGCATACAGTGGAAGGCCTCATTAGAACGGCAATACCATTGCCGTTCTAATGTAACCCCACCACGAATGGCAGTATTTAGAGGTGTTCAAGTCTATTCACTGGAGACCGGGAACCAGGTATAGCAACGCTACTACAGTACGTGATCAAAATTAAGCATTAACGCCAGATCCCGACGCACCAGGCTGCGATAAGACAGGTCGCTGAACAGCGCTGGCATAACTGCGAGACAGTGTTGGCACTTGTCTGTCTCTTGACTCTTCATGAGAACGATGGAACTGAGCTAAATCAGCCGAGTAAGTGATACGATGAACGTAGTCATTTCGATCCTTCACAAGTATATTGCCGTCTGACGACCATGCACCCTTTACCAGTTCGGCTTTCATAAGTTTTCGAGCTTCATACAGAATCCCACTGCGAACTCTCGTCAGGTCTTCATTGACGAAGACGCCACGGTGACCACTATCTTTCAATACTGTGCGTTGCTTGTAGAAAGCCTGGCGGTATCGGTAAGTTGAGAACTTAACTATGATATCTCTTGGCTTGGACATTTTCTTTTTGGGGTTACCAACCCTGTGGCTCCTATCTATGTGGGACAGCTGGGTGTCACAGCCTATATCTGAGGCTAACTTCAACACGATATCATCTGTATTCTCGTTCTCTTCCTCGTTAACTCCAGAAACACGCAAGCAGTTCCTCCGACTGTACTGTTCAGCCTGATCAGCTCTATTCTCAAGAACTTCCAGTCGTGCGACCAAAGTCTTGTTTTCTTGAACAAGAGCTTCATTTGACTTTTCTAATGAATTAATACGATCTTGGAGCCCTTTCAAAACACCAGCAACAACAGAGTCGACCATACTGACTATTTCGCTTCTGAATGTCTCCTTTAACATCTCAGAGATCTTCAACATCTCAGTAGGCGGAATAACAATATGAGGCGAAGGTGCTGACGGTGTTACATTCGAAGCCATGGCTTCACTAGATTTGTCAGAGTTTTCCAAATCTGCAGAAATGTCGAGCTCTAAATCAGATATTGATGAGGCAGACGCACATTTATTTTTCTTTGAGTCTATATCAAAGTCCGGCGAGGTCAATTCTCTTTTCTTACTCACAGCGGTAACAGGAGTACCCTCGCAACTCATCCCTTTTGCACATCCACTGTACCAGTCAAAAAATTTGCCAGGGGTTGTCCTCCAGTAGTTTAGTAGAAGTACCGTTAAGTACTTAAGCTTATAGTAAGTTTATAGGTAATGTTATATAATAATCAGATGTAAAAGTAGTTCTGGTACATACATATGGAGAAATAGTAATCCAGTATTTTCCAAAATTCCTTTTAATACAGAGGTAAAACAATTAAGTTTCCATTAAAGTTTCCATTAAAGACACTGTTAGTCAAAAAACCTCCAGAAAAATGACACAAAAATCACATTTCCAACAAAAAGTTCGCATCAATAGGTCAAAATAGCGTCTGTTCCGCCATCTTGTAACGGTCAAGCTTTTCGCATGAGAATCATGCACATCCTTTGAAAACGAAAGTAGCATAACAATAAACAAGTTGTACCAATCGTTTTTATCCTTTTAACCTATGGTATGAGAGAGAACTTATGGTTGGTTCTTTAAATTAACCATGCATGTTTTGCACGATTAACCTCTCTACGTCACTGCACGTTTTTTCACTTGCCCGGGAAAATATCATTCCTTACTTTGACAGCGAAGGTGACAGGACTTACGCTTGTCACTGAAGCATTATTCATATTGGAACACCTTCATGGTTGATTCTTCTTATAGAAATAGCCAGGTATGTTTTGCTATATTTAATTTATTTATTGAAATGTATCCGGGTATTCTCAATTTGCAAATTCTGTATTTATTGAAATTCTCAGCCCGTCTGTAATAGCCATTGTGTTCGCAGTCTGCCATTTATATTTTCATCCAAGTAAATAGTTAAATTAGTTATATACACATTTACAGTGCTTGATGACTAGAGTGTAGTTTATTGCCCAAACATGTGGGGAGTTCCATATCTTTGTAAAATTCCTCTCTGTGTCTTGTGAGTCTTTGTCTCATTTTCATAGTCATCCTTCATTTTGCTCGGGGTGCCATAGTGCTATATTTAGCCTGCTGTAGAAGTTCTAGGTATTGGGACAGTTAGGTTGGAGCAAAGAGTGCGGACCCGGACAGGACTGCTCCTTAGGCGCAGTCTGGTCAGGACCTGCACTGTTTGCCATTCCATTTGCATATTTGCAGTGTTGTAGTTTGAAGCAGGTTCTTTGCGTTAAGTACAGTTGAGGCGATTGTTTTAGGTGTCCTAATTTTTAGAATGGTTTATGGTAAATCCCCAATTCATCTGACTTGTCATGGTAGTTTTATTAGACTGTTTTATTGCATATTTGGAAGTCCTAATTGCTACTATACTTGAATGTCTGATGTGGTGCTGTTATGCATATAACAGTACAACTGGCATTGTCCGTATCGTGCATGTCCTGTAGATAGTGTATTGTTTACTGTGTTTGTTATGTTGTAGGCACCCTTCATTGTAAATATACATACATAATCTCAACTACAATGGGTTTATCATCAATGCGAACCAGATGCTCTCACCCCTGTAACATGACCATATTTTTTCTCATTCTATTCAAATTATCATTTTACTTTCCTATTACAAGGCAGACCGGTGAGTCATTAAAGGAGAACACACAAGCTCGTAAAACATATAAATGAAGTAAGAAATTAGTGTTGCCACATACATAGACCGAGCACTTGTTTTTGAAATACTTCAAAACTTACTGTGAGATCAAATGTATTATTTATACTCAGAGGCAGAAAAAGTACACACTTTTTGAAGGCATACATTTTACTAATTTCTCATGGCGCTGGTATGAATTTTTGCATGAGTTATTTGGCCTTAAGGTCCATCAACGTGGTATAGTAAAATTACTTATTGAAACGCTTGACTAGCGGCATTGAACGTACACTCCGGTTTTGCACGTTTTTCCACGTGCAGCCAACTGAGCAAAACGAGGTTGCTTTAAATCTGAAATTGAAATTTCTGCTGTTTTTCTAAACGAACCACACCGTTTGCGTTTTATTGATAACTCTCTGTGGCAGACAGAAATCAAACACGCAGAGGGAAAAGTAGTCAGTAGTAAAATAGGTTTCGACTTCATCGCCAATCAGTCGTGACTCTAGTGTATTCTATTAAGCCAGCCACGAACTCCTTTGAGCGGTCAGCCTGTTACGACTTCTCTCTGTACTAAAAGCATTGTCGCCATGTATACGAAACGCATTCGCTGTGGTTTGTTATATATAAAAAGATAACCCAAAATGCAAATACTGATTTTGTAGCAAAATCGTATTGTTTAAAATGATGCATGTGCAAAAAGGGCAAAACCAACATGTAAGTATAGTGTCGCTAGTCAAGCAAGTCATTTAGTAGCCTCACAATACACTGGACAGACATACCATGCAGAATTTTAGACTGAAGCAGTGAATAATAAGAAAAATACGGGCATTTTCAAAATGTATCCTTTCTTGTGCATCTGCGCGTATGATTTCTGCCTTCCACAAACAGCCTTTTTGTCGTGCAAATGAAACGTAAACGGTGTGGTTTGTTTAGAAGAAGTTAAATACAGAAACGCGCGTCTGTCGCACTAAAATTTGCTATGGCTACGTTTATATTAGAACAGCATTCGCAATTTGAAATGTAGATCAACAGCAAAATTGTACTTTCCATTTTACTTCACGGGGAAAACATGCAAAAGCGGCATGTGCGTAAAGAGCCGCCAGTCAAGTGTCTCAATCAGTAATTTTACTCTAATTTAAATACACAACATTGATCTACATTGAGTGCAAATAAATCATGCAGAATTTCAGACCTCGGCATCGAAAAATTGGTAAAATGTTGCCTCTGAGTACAATTTTAGCCCTAAGTAGCCTTTGGGGCGGGTTTTCAGCTGTAGTTCCTCTTTGGTAGACCGAGTGTTGCTGTTATTGAAAAAGCGAGAACGTGCCGAGAATACATATAAAAGAAAAGCCGCCTATAAACAGTGAGTAGTAAAATTGTTGGTGCTTAATCTAGTTGTAGGAATCTGCAGTGTCACCAATTTTTCAGATGCAGCCACAAATTTCAATTTTACAATATCCGTAGAGGAAGTTAATCATCATAGAAAAATAATTTCACTAATCCGATGATAAACAAAGTTGATCTGAAGTCTGAATAAATGGAAACCATAAGTGTGCCATAGCAGGCCCGAACAAAGTCATCGTTAGCCAGGTAAAGCAGTTTTGTTTGTACATAAGGCCTTTTCCCAGTATCTATATTTTTATATTCTAAAACGTGTCATAAGAATGGCTTTGACGCTTTTACGTCCAGTTTGACTGCATATGACTTTTTGACATTATATACTACCTTGCCCCGCAATCTTATGAAAGATAAACTTGTGGATTTAACTGAAAGAGTTTTTCCATAAGGAAGGCTCTCTTTATATTTATGGATAGGCGTGCTTTCTTTACCTCTCAAGTGGACCGGAATTATATTTTATGGTCTTATCAAAAAGTGTGTAAAGCTATCACCTTTTTCTAGCACAATATTTATATTAGAGTTGGCTCTGAATTATATTGACAAATTGTAGGTATTCTTATGGGCACTAATTATGCCCCTCTTGTAGCTGATTTGTTTGTGTTCTGTTATGAGAGAGACATCATGCTGTCTCTTTCAGAGAACACGCAATCTAAAGTTATTGAAGCTTTCAATTCTACTTCTCAGTATCTGGATGACCTATTGAATATTAACAATAACGTCTTTGATAGCATGATCAATAAAATTTACCCTTCTGAACTTCAGTTAAATAAGGCCAGCGTCTCAGATACCGTCTAATTTTTGGATTTACCTTTGCTTATATTGGATGAGTTTGTTTTGTTACAACTAAAATTTACAATAAAGGAGATGATTTTGATTTTGATATTGTTGATTTTCCACTTTTAGATGGTAATGTTCCTGGTTCTACATCTATGGTGTTTATATTTCTAAACTTATTCGTTTTGCCCGAGTGTCCAGTCATGATGATAACTCTAATATTCGTAATAACGTTTTGACAGCAAATCTTTTCAAACAAGGTTATAGATATCGTAAAGCGTTTTCAAAATTTTATCGACGGCATTTCGACTTGTCTAAATTTAATGTCGGATTGAAAACACTTCTTCTGCAAGGCCTTTCGGAGCCTGAACTTTATGGCGACTTGGTGTATAAATTCAGAAAATAATCTGTAAAAACGACTGTCCTTATCATTTTAAAAAGATAATAATTCGATATAAAAAGATTGGTTATAATATGGATGTTTTGCAACAAACTGCATGCTTGGTGGTTAACCCAAATAAGGTTAACAGCTTTGCTTACCTCTTCGATTGCACGACGGTGGGTCGGGCCTCAGACTTTATAAAAGCGCAAAATTAATCTAAATCTAAATTAATAGTAACACTTTAAAGTAACACAGACGGTTGGCGCCTGACTCCCGTTCCGGGATGTCTTGAACCGGGCCCACCGTGGTTTAACTGGTAGGTTTCATCTGCCCCAGAATTTCAGAGTTGTTATTTCTGTGAGTCCGCATGTTTGTTTTATCTTTTTAGGGCCCCGCCAGACAAAGTCGGCGGAGGCCCTTTAGTAATCACCTTGTCCGTCCGTCTGTCCGTCCGTCCATCCGTCTGTCCATGCGTCAGCTCTCGTGTCTGGGCCATAGCTCTGAAACGGTTCGAGATATTTTATCGAAACTTTGTACAAATATAAAACATCATCAGACAATGCGCAGAGAACAAGAAACATAAATCCACCTACATGTTTTACGGCATTATGCCCCTTTGTTGTCCGTCTGTCAGCTTTTTGTGTCCGGGCCATAACTCTAAAACGGTTTGAGACATTTTCATATAAAGCATCATCAGACGATGAACAGAACATGAACCATAACTCCACCTACATTTTTACGGAATTATGCCCCTTTGTAAATTTTAGTATGGAAATCGTGTCCGGCCCGTAACTCTGAAACCATTTGAGATATTTGCTCGAAACTTGGTACAACTATAAAGCATCATCAGACAATGTGCAGAGGACAAGAACTATAACCTTGTCTACATTGTTTACAGAATTATTCCCCTTTGTAATTAATGTCTGAAAATCGTGCCCTGTCTGTAACTCTGAAACCGTTTGAGATATTTTCTCGAAACTTGGTACAGTTATAAAGCATTATCAGACGATGTGAAGAGAACAAGAACCATAACTCCACCTACATTTATTACGGAATTATGCCCCTTTATAATTTTTAGTATGTAAATTGTGTCTGGGCCGTAACTCTGAAACCGTTTGAGATATTTTCTCAAAACTTGGTACAGATATAGAGCATCATCAAACAGAATGAAATTGTGTACATCCACTCTGTAGCTTTAAACAGCAAAATATATTTTCACAGAAGTAGTTACAAATATAAAGCATATCAGACAATCTGCAGATAATAAGAATTGTAACTCCATCTACAGTTTTTTACAAAATTATGCCCTTAGTAATTTTTAGTGTAAAAACTGTAGCCAGTCTATAACTTTAAAACTGAAAGATTTTATTGTTATTTCCAGTTGGTGACATATGACTTAATGACATCAATAGTCCCATATAAAGGCGGGGCCCTATTAGTTAACATGTTTCTAGTTTTAATTTTGATTTCTATCTTCCTGAGATATTACACTTATGAGTCGTAAACCTAACAACTAAGTGTCTGATAAACCAAAGCAGGACCAAGGTCTCGACCGCAAACCGGTTGAGCCCCACCACCAACCTCATCCCCAGTAATTTCATTGCTGGCCGTCCGAAGGCGGCGCTTCCGCTTTGGTTCTTCTTAGTAGTGTCAAGTGTTGTTTGTCGCTTTCTTTGTTTTGATATATGGTTTGTTACGTTACGGCTAGCCCTGACACTAAAAAAAATGAAAATCGGTAAAAAATAGACGTTTAATGTTTTACGTATTATTTGTTCCTATTGTCGGAGTTGGTGTCTCTTTAGCTCGCCTGAACGAAGTTCAGGAAGAGCTATTGCACTACCCCCGGCGTCGGCGTTGGCGGCGGCGTCGGCGGCGGCGTCGGCGTTAGCAAACTGTTTAAGTTTTACGTTAAAGGTTTTAAGCACTCATATTTTCTAAACTCTTTCATCGATTTAAATTATATTTGGTGTGATTATAGATATTGGTCCTTAATTTTATTCAGCAACATCCCCAACCCCAGACATGACATGTAGGTCAAGGTCACAGACTTATAAATTTCATGCTAATTTTTTACGTTAAAGTTTTGATTATGTCATATTTTCTAAAACCTTGGATCGATTTAAAATATATTTGGTATGATGAAAGATATTGGTCTGAAAATTTATTCTACATCATCCCCAACCCTACACACGACCTTTAGGTCAAGGTCACGGACTTAGACATTTCATTTAAAAGTTTTAAGACCTCAGATTTTCTAAACCCTTTAAACAATTTAAGTTATATTTGATTAGATCATAGATACTGGTCCAAAACTTTGTCTAGTGCATTCCCACCCCTAGACATGACCTAGAGGTCAAGGTCACGAACTTGGCAATTTTATCTTAAAGTTTTATGTCAAAGTTTTCTTAAGATGTCATACTTTCTAAACCATTTGATCTATTTGAATTATATTTGGTTTGGTGATAGATATTATTTGGAAATTTTATTCAGAAACATCCCCACTCCTGGACATGACCTATAGATCAATTTCTTTGACTTAGCAATTTTATGTTTACGTTTTGCAATAAAGTATTTTAAGATCTAGTAGTCTGTAAACCCTTAGATTGATTTGATGTATATTCGGTTTCATGATAGATATTGGTTGTTGGAAATTATATTCAACCATATCCCCATCCCTGGACATGACCTATAGGTCAAGGTCACAGATTTAGAGAAAGTTTAATAGTAAAGTCGTCGAAACCGCATAGCTTCTAAACTCTTTGATGGATTTGAATTATATTTGGTATGATGATAGATATTGGTTAGAAATTCCATTCAGCACCATCCCTACCTCTAAGACACAAATACTAGCACTTGAAGATGGACAAGCGCAGGTTCAGGCGAGCTGTCCTGTCTGGTGACAGGTCTTGTTAAGACTATATTGTGTGGGCGGTGGTTGTTTTTGTTGGGTTGAATATCTGATGAACCAAGGAAGAACAAAGGGCGAGGGTCGCTCGACAACAAACCGGTTAAGCCCTCCTCCCTCCCCCTCCCCGTGTAATTTCATTACTGGCCGTCCCAAGGCGGCAGTTCTGTTTTGGTTCTTCTTGATTGTTTTAAATGTGTTATAAGGTGCTATGTCTGTTATTGATATACCGGAATTGTTTGTGATGTTCAGGCTAGCCCGTTGACCACCCACATGGTGTCTTTAGTTGGGTCTGGGATTGAATTGTGTCAGTTCCTGAGAATTTTCCACCTAGCTTTTACCAGCTGAAAATGAACGTTAGTGTTATGTTTTACTTATGATTATCCCAATAAAACGCCATTCATTTAATTTCTCAGCTATCATATAGATATCAAAATCCACCTTTATCAGTCATAGTGAAACTTAAACAAAACATCCAGAGTCACATCTCACCCTCGCCAGTATTCATCTATTACACAGATAAAATACAAGTTGAATCTCCTTTCCGAATTAACTCAATTCAATACAGAAGAAAATGCATAATTAAAGCGTACTGTATTTATAATGTTTCAGACAAGGGCCTTGAGGTGTATATTGTGCACGATCCATTAGACTTCCATACTGCTGCTCGTAAAGGATGTAGGTATTTGTACGGTTTAGCAGATTACAAGGTCTTTTATGATCTGACGGAGAAAGCAGGTGTAAGAAATACAGGATCGCATTACTGGGTAGGAAGCTTGAGAATAGCGGACAACACTAAGGACAAAGGTGATCTTTGTTTTCTTTTTCATTGATATACTCTTTTGTTGGAGCAATAATTGTTTCTTCCAAAGATCTCTTACTTTACTCTGCATCATAGTCTTCTCAGATTTCCATAGAGTTTTGTGGTACAAAATAGGCCATACCAGAGGCGCTTTTCTGTAATGAGCATCAGTGTCGCTGCTGCCAAAAGTGATATACTTCCGAAGACAGAGCAGTTGTAGACATAAGATAAGAGAATCCTGCAAAAGAAAGTAAAAAGAGCACAGACGTGCCTCACAAAACCATCTTAGCTTCAAGCTTCTCGCCGCCAAAAAACGACAGGTACGGGTATCAGAAAGGTGATGTATGCAGTACTAAGAATCTTATAAAAACGGGTGAAAATACCTGAATTCGGCTCTGTTTCATTTCTCGACTGGCAGCTAGTTTTAGAACATCGTTAGCCATTTTACCTGAAATGATTTCGGCAGGCCGGCATCTTACTTCTCTTATATATTTTGGGTAAAAATACTTACTTTGAGTTCAAGAATTACCACCGAGCACTGATTTTTGGTAGATGATGACATCGATGGTGATGAATGTACCTCGAAAAGATTCAATATTAGTGTGACCATACCGTACTTAGTATTTTGGGTGGGATCTGGGATTGAATTGTGTTAGTTTTCCTACTTTCTTTTTAGCACCTACAAGAAACTTTTATTAGCAACATTGATCTTATTTTTGCAACTGGATATTATCAAATTGTGATTAGTATCAGTAAGTGGACACAAAAGGAAGTAGAATGACGTTTGCTAATGTATCATACGTTTATGACGTTACAAAGATTTAATTACGTCACAAAAACGTTGAGCTCTAGCAATTTGACGCGCAAAACGTGAGAGGCTGAGCTAGTTTCTTTTTTGTGCTCTTAGACTAGAAGACGAAATAGTCAACAAATCCCGTTGCTCAGCTATTTTCAAAGTGCAAATAATTACAAAGATATGCAATGATCAGGAATTAATACAAGCGAATTCCACATCCCGCTCACAAAACCAAAAGGGAAAGAAGCACACACAAACACAGAAATGAAAAGAAATCACGAAAGACACGTACGGTTAACCGAATAAGCAGCTCTTTCCCAAACAGGTGGTCATTCCGCCACCCTATTTAATAACAACAGCAACATATATTGTTTAACATTTTTTTCTTTAAAAATTACAAAACAAAACAAAACAGAAAGCAGAATGGGCAGCTTTTCATGTGACCAGACTGCTGGAGTTCAGGGACAAGCGGATATAACAACATCTAACGTTGAGGAACAACAACAGAAGTACCGCATGAGAACGGACAGCAAAGGATTACTGGGGGACTTTAATTTGTTTTACTGGACCCAAACCTTGCCCTTTACTTCTGCAATGGTTCGCAACAGAAACCCATTTTAACACCCAATAAACATGTGGGTTGCTCAAAATGTACTTCAGATCATTGGCTAAAAATTACATTTTTCCTGTCTTGAAGCTTATTTCGATTTTAGGTTTTTATAAGTTCGCCAAAAGTGGGAAATGAGCTAGTATTTGTAGAAAAGGAAAGTCCTACCCTCGGAGCTAGAATTTCAACCAGGGACTCGGCAAGTTTCGTCCCTACTTGAAATTCCGACCTCTAGGGTAAGATTTCCCTATCCTCCATGGACATTCATGCTAAATTGGTGTAATCTTTCCAGATTCAATACCGACCCCAAGTATGTGCAAAACAATGAGACATCAAGAAAATGAGTTACAAACAGAAGCACAGGAGAGTTGCGACCTTCGATTTGCGTTTGTTTGCCAGACAGGTATCTGTTTAGACGACCAATTCCTTAGATAATTACTTCAGTTTTATTATTTCAGTATATATAAATAGAGGATCTTACACGATTAGTCTTTTCATATCAAATTTATGAAACGAGCCTTTGGCGAGTTTATAAATTTCATATGAAATGACCATGAGTGTAAGATTCTCTATTTATGTATACTGAAATAATAAAACTGAAGTAATTATCATATGATCTGTTCATCATATGACCCTTTAAAGTAGGAGTTTAACGCCTTCAAACTGTACTTCATTCAATAAAATATGCATTGTTGACATGAACGTTGTCATTGGCGTTACGTGTACGCGCCAAAGAATTATTATACACGTGTGTAGTCATATGATTTTTATAACACGGCGTTATCCACTGAATAACAGCGACGTCATATGATAAACCTCATTATCGAAGTAATTGGTCGAAATAATTGATATAAGTTGTAATAATAAAATGGTCGGCCTACGAAGTGGCCGTTTCTCCCATCAGTGGTACACAACACAAGAGAAGGTATTGATAGTTCGAGAACGTTTTCCTTAATTCTTCACGCAACTATTTGGTGTGGTCTCCCATTAGAACTGCATTGTTGATTCGCTAGGGGATTATACAGCATTCGCTTTGGTGGGGAATGGACACAAATTATGACAGAATTATCCTTCATTTATCCCCGCATCTCCAGCTCAGCCTCACTTAAATACAAGTAGCAGTCATGAAAAAAAACTTGGTTAAACTTAGTCTTCATTTTTTGGTATCTTTGTGTATTCCTTCCTTCCAAACAGCCTAACTATTCAGAACATAATTGAGCTGCGACACGAGAAAACCAACAGAATGGTTACGCGCCCAGCGCAGACTCAGATCAGCTTGGGCATCCGCCTAGTTTAACCAGGCTATTCGATAAGCACTTAAAGGGTAGCTGAGATTCTAAGCTACCTCCATGCGGACAGCGAAGACTCTGATCAGGCTGGGCGGATGCCCAGGCTGATCTTAGTCTGCGCTGGGCGCACAACCACTTTGTTGGTTTTCTCGTGTCGCAGCTCATATTTGTATAGTCAGATCCTTTAAAGTTGTCATTATAGCAGTGTCTTGAATTCCAGAGGCTATTTTTTGCGGAGAAACATTGTCTACAGAAGACGGTTATATTAGCTGGCCAGTCAATCAGACTCGGTATAATAATAATGAGAATTGCCAGTGGGAGATAGCAGTGTCGGAGGGAAGATCGATAACTATGACTTTTTTAAATGTTGATCTAGAGGCGTCCAACTCCTGTTCGTATGATTTTATTGAGGTCAGTATACTAATTTAGAGCCATAATATACGGACATAGGTGATACCATCAAGCACATATAAATCTTGTATTCTGCCGGTGCCTGCTTTGTTAAAGGCCTGTGTCGAAAAATGGAGGGCAACAATATAATGGTTTAATTCATTACTACTGATTTAAAGTTCTGGGAGCTTTGTGTAACTCATTCTATTTCCTATACGAAACGATCAGACTTTGCATGCCGTAACGTGCCCTTCGACACGACAGCTGTGAATTGAAGTCTAAGATGGATGCTATAGTAACAAGAAAGGCAAACACAGCAATGTTGAATTCATTTGATTTTACCTATTCATTGATATAGGTATAAAGCAGTCGATTCGTTGGACATTTGATAGTTTATTGAGGCTATTACATTCTTCGTCTTTGACTTGTGCCGACCACAAATAATTACATTTACATGTACTTTATAATACTGTGGTCGACTATTATGATTCTGTTACGCTGAAATGGATGCTAGATGGATGTATAGGTGACTTGCGATTTTACGTCCTTTCCAACAGTATTTTAGTTATGACAGGATGATGGGTGGGTGATAATGAAAGGCTGTGTGTAATGGAACTCTGTTTGCGATTGAAAAGATTCCCGTCTCAAGCGGGTCTCAAACCCGGTACCGCTAGATCAGCTGACCAGAGCTTAACCTACTGAGCTACCGTGACTCATATGGATGCTAGAGAATGCGAACATTATTACTTTTAAAATTAAAATCTTAAAGACTTCCTTCAAGAGCACAGAATACATTCAGGAGCAGGAACATAGGCCAGACTACTGAGTTTCGGCTAATAAAGCCTCATCAGTGACCCTAAGAATGTCTGGTGACGAAACCAGAGAAAAACATACTGAAATTTCTTGATTTCAATTGGGCAAGCGATTCAAAAACTGGCTAGTATCAAAAAGTGTTCAAATAATATAAAGGACGATGATCTAGAGTCTAAACCAATCTTAATTTTCTGATTTCTCGGAATATATCTCCCGATCTCAAAGGACGAAATTTGAATAAAATACCGATATAAAAACAAAGTGTGCTACAGTAACTTTCGTTTCTGAAGTGTTTCTTGCTTCAAAGAGTTTATGGCCTCTCTCTTTCTCTCTCTCTCTCTTTAAATATCCGAATTTATACCTGTCAGCATAGCGATTAAACAATGTAGCAACCCATCTGATTTTGATTTACTGCACTAGACTTTCTTTTTACGAAAAATTAATATTTGGTCATTAAATTGGTATAAACAATATTTCTTTTCAACTAATTTAACATTTACAAGTGACAAACTGGAGAACAGGATCAAATAACATGCGTTTATACTTACACTGTCATCTCCTGCAAAATAAATAGCGATAGTGAATTCAAGCTTGAATGCATGTGCAATAAAAGTCTGGATCTAACAAATTAAACCAAGAGAGAGAGAGAGAGAGTGCATAAAATTATGAGTAGATCGAACCTTTGCGAGCAAGAAAAGTGCAAGACAAATAAAACAAAGCAGGCTTAGGCTTTTACAAAGTCAAGTCTGAAGAAAGTCAGGAAAAATGGTACATTTAAAAACAAGAAACATAATAAAAATGAATACGTAAGAATCGGTCTTACTGAGCCAAATATGTTTGGCGGTCTTGTTTCAGATGAATTAAATCTTAAACATTTTGGAGCATGACCCGACTAAAAAGAAATACTATAACAACAGTAGACTATTTAGTAAAGTTTTTACCGGTTTATAGTTCGTTCTACCCTAGCAGTATGACCATTTTACTAATAGACTGACTTTGTAGGAGTAAACCATATGCATATTCAGCGGCTTAGATTCGATTAATGTTATCTATATTATTTATAACTGATTAAATGTATGACAGTTGCCTATCAAAAGACAAAACCCGTTTTATCTTACCTTTCTTCCTTTCAGGTCTCTGAAGTTTCAGACAATGAATCCAAACGATTACATACACTTTGTGGAAACGCAACAAATATCACTGTCTCTTCTTCAAATAATGCAGTTAGAATCAGATTTAAATCTGACTCGGACACTACCGGAAGCGGGTTCCAGCTGAAATGGTGGTCAGGTACAGACAATTATTGCAATAGTAAAAAAATGTTTCCTGCTTTATATTCTGTTTCTTGTTTATTGAACAAGATTCGAATTCATTGTAATACTAAAATTCCGTTTGATTGGATACTGTATTTTTTGTTTACATTATGCATGGCAATATGATCAGTGTTGTTTTTAAGGTATTTCAATTTTATATTGGCACACCGAAACGCTTAAACTGTACAGTGTTATCTTAAGTTTATATTTTTGTTCTCAAATCTGTCTAAAAACATTGGAAAAGCCTAATATTTTATGCAAAGAATTTGAAGATCAGCCTTTGACTATTTTCCGGCAAGTCGAGGTACAAACTGAGAATATAAACAGCTGACACATTTGAAGATACTTGCTTCTTAGCTGTATCATACTCGGCCTTTATCACGGCTTAACGTTTTAAATTTTACGTTTCCACGTTTTTCATAATGGAAGTTGTAGAACAGTCGTTGTTTATCCAATTTGTCATGTGGAATGTCAAAATCCATTCATTAAACAAACATGCTCGGAGAAAGTGCGAGCTGGCTGCCTAGTTTTCTTTGCTGCCTAGTTTTTCTTTACGTCTTATACGTATTTGTTGATTGTGTTGTAGCTTGTTTATTCTTCATCTTGTTTCCAGGGGTAGACTATTTTCTAATGCAGATGTATCTTTTGAGTATTAGATCAGGTTTGAACAATAATGTAAATTTCTTTGACCTTTGAACAAATTTGGGACTTGTGAGATATATACTTCCCTCAAGCAATAGATGTGCTTTGCAAAAATACAATGGCTTCTCGAACATGTAAGAAGAAATGTATCTATATCTACATTGTTTCCTTTATATGTGACTTGTTTGGCATTAAACTAAATTAACTGGGCAAACTGTGAAAATCCTGATAAAACGGCTCATCATGAGCCGTCTTATCTGGATATGGTATGTCCGAATTTACCCGCTGTCCGAATTTACTCGACTCTACCCTACTCATGCCAGTTTCTTTCAGTCCGAATTTTAAGATGATGTCTTTTTATGTGGTAGCTCTCTCAATTAGTCTGTCTGTCAGTCTATCCATCTGTCTGCGAAATATTAAAGTACATCTGGACTGTATGAAAGATGTCTCGACGTTTGAAGGTAAAATGCCTAACTGATGAGGACAATATTATGAGAACACGTTTCGATAATTGTGGGTAAAGGCCACTTTTAGAAGCTAAAACTCGGAGTCTGCTTCATAGTATTACATTGTAAGATAGTTTAGGATTTCTAAATGACGGCAAGTTTGCTCGGTATACAGACAGAACCCAAACAGGCAAAGTCTCATCTTCCTAGGGCGTCTGAGACTAGCAGGCTGCTGTTACAGGTTACAATACCCGACAAACAAGCAGCCTCTGACCAGTCGAGGGGTACATTGCTTGACTGAAAGGCCGCATAATCTTCCTCGGCAGCTTGCATCATAGTGAAGAAATTCAAAGAAGTCAGTCGGCAAAACAGTAAGCTACAACAAAAGCACGGCTAAATTGTTGAGTGAACACATTCAATTTGTACAGATATGACGTCCCTCTACTACCCCCTTGCCTTCCTCCTCAACCCCCTCCGCCCCCCCCCCCCCCCCCCCCCCACCACCACACACACACCACCACCACCACCAGCTCCACTCCTGGTATAAATGGTTCAATTAGCTTCCTTATTTACAGAACTAATATCGACTACTTCTCCAATCCAGTCATCGGAGCCCGGTCACTCGTCAACGTTACATTATAGTCAAAAAGTTACCAACACTATGGATAACGCTAACTACCCTCTTGAAGGTAAATATCACTTATAGCCATAACGTATAGCGTGTCCGTGGAAATACCTTGTGGCAAAGTACATAGCCTGGCCCCGAGGTTATAAAAATTTTTCGTGCTCAACTCAGCTGAGCATGAAATTTTCTTTGCTGATAAAAATGAAAATGCCAACTAATGTTGGCATTTTCATATTCATAAGCAAAGAAAATTTCATACTCAGCTAAAATGAGCAAGAAAATAACTGCTCTTATCATTAATTTGCTATTTATCAGCAGAGAAAATTTCATGCTCAGCTGAGTTGAGCATGAAAAAAATTTATAACATCGGGGCTTGATTGTATGTATGTTTGTTATTTTCTTACCGTAATTACATGTAACGTGGTTGTTTGCTTAAAAAGACAACCGAGAACAGAAATGCTGATCAACAAGAAACTCGCATTGTCAAGTATGTGGTTGGCCGGTGGTGCGGTTATAACGCTGAGACAAAGAGGTATCCATGTTTTCGTAACGTATCTCATAACCTTTTGAAAACTGCAGTCATGTAAATGACTTCTATGCCCATAATAAAATTTAAATTGTCAATCTTCTCTGATAGGGCTATCGGTATCATAAACTTTGAATCGCCGACACGATGAATTGATCGGATTGAATACACTTTAGCAGCTGGGCCTGTCGGAACCAGACTTCTATGAGGGCTGATATTTCTGATCCGTTCAGAAACGTTATAGGCTTTAACATCAATGTCATGCTACACTCTTGATGCTTCAGTGGTAAGCCCAGTATTGATCCTTAATTTGGCTCGCCTTTCTATTTGCACGCCGGTAGGTCACACGGCAAACTTAATTATTGTCCCGACATAAATCACTAAGTGGTGGCGAGGGCAGAGTCGGAAGCGTGCTTCAATCGAGTTCACGTGTACACACCTTTTGCCCGACCTGGATAAAAAAAATACAAGTTAAACCTCAGCAGAGCATTGCCTTGCATTGACCAGTAATAAATCACTATGTGGGGCACTGAAAAGAGCAGGGATCGGGCTAAAATCGAGAAAACGTGTGCACATCCCTGGCCCAGGATTCTGTTATGGTTCATAAAAGTACAAGCTATTCCGTCTCTTTGAAGGACTTCTACCCAATAAATGAATCAAAACCGATTTAAGCTCCCTCCCTCTTCTTTGTAATTTATGACTGACCGGCGGTTCCCCACTCCTATTACTTGTTGTTATGCCACTCTGTCTGTGGTCTTCCAGTAAAGTTCTCATTTATATATACCGTCTCACCTTGCTTTCTCATTTGCTTTGTAATCTAAAAAAGAAGTGAAACAGGTGTTGTATGAGTTTCATTTGATTCGTCTTTTTTCCCAATGTTGGTGCGTTCTTCATGTATAATGTTAATGCCAATTGCTTGGCGTTTGGTTTGGTTATACGATTGCAGAAGCTAGGGCTGAGGATTGGATCCAGTATAAACGGTTTAACTCCCCCATCCCAAACCCGCCTAGCCCCCACCCCTCTTTCACTTTCGCCGGCAATTTATCACTCACCGTTCTATTTATGTGCTTATTTATGATTTTCTCATGGCAATGGCATAAAACAATTCCATAGCTTCTGATCGTATAACAGCTTCATTTCCGGCAGACTCAAAATATAAACTATATATGGCTATTGTTAGCAATGTTGAGAGTAATCGCCATAAAATATTATTCATCATGTAAAAGAAATCTACCGGCTTTGGTGCCTGCCCCTCCGCCCACCAAACAAAAACTCCTCCGTATTTGCCGCAATAAAAATAATCAGCTTTAAATAGTTGTATAAAGTCGATTCAAGTTGCGCTGCAAATTTGTTTTCTTTCCTTATTTTATTCCTTTGAAACATCCTTGGCCGAAACCAGTGTTGCGGTTTCGATGCGGTTGCATTTGTTTTATGTTCGGTGCTGTTTAATTTATTGCCTTCTATAATAGAAATAGAAAATAGGTAAAAATAATTGTTAAATGATTTTCGTATAATGTGCTTAGTCTGTTGTAACCCTTCTGTTGGTCTAAATTATTTAGTTCAATAAAAATAGCTGAGTTGCCACCTATTTGGGAAAGAGCTGCTGACTCGGCTTATCACTTGTAATTTATTGTTTGTTAGGATGTCTTTGTCAGTCTTTCCCTTTGATGTTGGGGATATGGTTTGAGATCTGATTCAGTCAGTTCCTGAGGTGTAGTTACTCATAAAATTTGATTATTGCCATAAACTGATTATCTCCATTTTAATGTTTAATATGTTACTGTTACAGTTTTGATAAAGCTTATAAAAGTACGCGAACATTTAATACATAGTATAGTTTGTGTTAGAATAAAAAATCTATTCCCTAGAATGTCTTTTTCAGGCGGGGCTATTGCTGGTATTGTGGCTGGGGGAGTGATCATTATTATTGTCTTAGCTATAGTCCTGGCTGTGTTGGTTCGAAGGTAGGGTGATTATAATTTGCGCCTCATTTGAAATACAAATTGTTTTAGTATAGATGGTTGGTAGGTGAAAATAATGTCGACATGAAACCCCTTAAAGCGCCACATTTGGATGTGCACTCTTATTATTTATACACCCTATAGAATGGACAAGTAGAGGATCTTTGATGAGTGCTCATGTATTTGGGGAAAAAGATAAGATGCGAGGCTTTGCCGAGCATCTTATCGGTTTTCCCCAACGAGTTTAATAAATTCAATAATACAAGAGCACGAATGCATTATTCTATTTATCATATGACACTGAAATCGCATTTTATTAGCAAAATTTGCACTAAAACGTCACGGTTTTGCCATTAGAAAACGTGACGTTTTAATGCATATTTAATCACTAGTAGATTATCCTTTTTAATGCATGGCTTTATTAAACTCTCAGATGCGACGTCATATTTTTTTTTCGGTAGTTGTTATGGTGCGTTACAGTGAATATACCTTGCAGTTAATTGGTAATGATTTGTCTTTTAAGAAATGCTTATTTTTTAACTGTTTCAAAGACTGATCTATTATTGGCAGGGTGCTTGCTTCCAGCATAATCCGTATTTCATGATCTGGGGGCTTCGTGCAATATTATGCAGTGTCATATAAATGAAAATATTCATAAATGTATTTGTCAAATGAAAGAAATGACGACACATGGAAAGCCACAATAAATAAATAAAAAAAAACACTGGAGACTTCGAAAGAAGAAGTAAGAATTATAATAGACAAATCAAAACAGGTCATTAAGGCACAAAAAGGATGCGACACATGTTACATTTGACAAAAAAAATAAATAAATCTAATGGCCAAGCTGTACCTGAGAGTTTAAAGACTACTGGTAGAGTGCAAACAGTCTATATCCAGATAGAGCGGACGTTGTGTGCATATTTTTATATGAGCCACGACATGAGAAAAACAACAAAGTGGTTGTGCATCCAGCGCACACTCAGATCAGCCTGGGCACCCCCCCCCCTGTCTGATCAAAGTCTTCGCTGTCCACATGGAGCTATCTTAGACCCTTGGCTCCCCGTTAAGTGCAAACCGGAGTCTCTGGGCAGACTTGGCAGATGCCCAGGCTGATCTAAGTCTGCGCTGGGTGCACAGCCACTTAGTTGTTTTTCTCGTGCCGCGGCTCAATTATATACGCATTTTCGAGTCGCCCGAGGAAAACCACGGGATTGCTCGAGTTTACCCAAGTAATTGAGCCGCGACACGAGAAAACCAACAATGTGGTTGTGCGCCCAGCGAAGACTCAGCTCAGCCTGGCCATCCGCTCAAGCCACCCAGACACTTCGTTAAGTGCTCAAAGTATAGCTAAGGGTCTAAGCTACCTCCATGCGGACAGCGAAGACTCTGATCAGACTGGGCGGATGCCCAGGCTGATCTGAGTCTGCGCTGGACGCACGACCACATTGTTGGTTTTGTCGTGTCGCGGCTCAATTATGCTGAAGATACCAGTTGTCTTTGACAATGCAGTTGTGAGTTCAAAAGCACGCACGCGGATCAAACAACTAAATTCTCAATCAGCTATGACCGAAACTATGCCGCGGATTGGTGCTAAAACTCCGAATTTGGCCCCATCCCCCTCCACAAACTCATACAGCCAACAATAAACGTAACCCTCCCTCTTCCACTCATCGGTAATTTTTACTCACAGCTCCCAATGGCGGGCCTCTGTTTTGGTTCGTCTTTTCCTTATCCGTTTTCTTCTGTTAGTCTTCAAAAATCTGCTATTATGTTGAGATAATCTTGTCTGTTCATTTGGCTGTCTAACATTTAACGGTAGTGTTGTTACTTGCATTTTCTGGTCATTTTCCGTTGGTATAACGATTGTGATATCTAAAGTTATTATAAGAGTACATACTATATGAGCCGCGACACGACAAAACCAGCAATGTGGGTGTGCGCCCTGCGCAGACTCATTTCATCCACCCAGTCTGGTCAGACTCTTCGTTAAGTGCTTAAAGGGTAGCTAAGGGTCTAAGCTACCTCCAGGCGGACAGCGAAGACTGATCAGACTGGGCGGATGCCCAGGCTGATCTGAGTCTGCGCTGGGCGCACAACCACATTGTTGGTTTTCTCGTGTCGCGGCTCATATGTAGTTTGTTTTACATTTACTTCAGAACAGTTACCGTTTGTGTGTTTGTTAAAAAATTGATGCATCCACACCTTGAGAATATATAATTTGATACTCATTCTTAGTTACATTGCTAAAAATAGTGTTAATGATGTTAATCCTTTTTTTCTTAGACACAGGCTAACAGCTGCTAAAAATCAGGAACCGATTGAACTGCAGCAGAACATCCGCCCAAATGATGACACACCCATCTCTGATGCAAATCCGGAAGACGTTTACAGCAAACCTGAACCAAAACAATCAAGAAACTTGAATGAACGATCGTTTGGAGAACAACAGTCTTGTGTTCCTGGTGATATATACTACGACCACTTACATCAAGGACCAAGTGCCAACGTCAGCCTTCCTGGGTCAAGTAATACATATGACAAACTACCAACAGGCGATATATATGATCATACTACCCAGGCAACTGCAAGTGCCTTGGGAGAAGAATATGGACATCTGGGTAACAAGAATAAGGACCCGCGGCTAACAGAAAGTAGCGAATATAACAGTTTAGAAAGTACAATGAAACAACCGGTAAAGAGAAGAGATGACTACGAATACGTTGTTCAAGAAACCACTAAAGCTGATAATAAGTAGTGAATAGGTGTAGAAAACTACTCGTAAGAGTCTTCTTTAATTTAAGGCGGTTCTGATACATTTTGTAAAGGTATTGAAATTCACTGTGGAAATTCTCAATACATGTAAAGTGAATATTGCAAAGATCCCATACTAAAGAGCAAAATAAAGTATAGGGGAGAGTCGGGTAACTTCGGACAGCGGGTAAATTCGGACAGTGTCATTTTTCCCTTTATATGTCAGTTGTCTGGAACTAAAACAAACAATAACTGGCCAAACAGAAGAAAATCCTGATGAGACGGCTCATTCCGTCTCATCTGGATATTCACTGTTTGCAATGGTATGTCCGAATTTACCCGCCTGTCCGAAATTACTCGACTCTCCCCTACACTTCATGGCCAATCAGTCGTGATTCTACATCATTTGACAGTCCAATGTAACAGTCCAATGTAACAGTCCAATATCGGGATTTCAGTCTGCCAATGACAGCTTTGCAATGATTTTAATCTGGTGCAAACGTGTTTGTTTGCTTAAAAGAGAAACGAGAACCGAAATGCTAATTAACAGCAAACTCGTATAGTCAAGTATGGTGCACAGAATAAAATGCGAGGTCAGCATGTACGCAGACTCGTCCTAGGCAAGCGTTTTATTCAGTGATTTTACTATACCACGATATTTTAATTCAAACTTTTCAATACATATTATATACAGTGTCACAATACAAGTAATAGGATTGGAACGAAAGCACAAGTACTTGTGAAGTTTCTCTCCCAATAACTCGTAATTGTACAGGTCTGTGCAGTGAAAAAAGAGAAATATGGGCAGTGAAAGAAAAGAAAAATATGGGCTTGCGAATAGTGTATACTTTTTTGCCTCTTAGTTTAGTTGAAAAATAGAAACGATTGAGCAAATCTGTCTGAGTATGTACAGCACTGACCCTGTTCCTTTCACTGGCATTTTGTGATACCAATACAGGGAGGATATTTTTTGCAGCAAAACATATCTGTTGTTCAAAATAGCAGTATGAGGAACGTGGTTTGTTATAGAAAAAACTATCTGTTATCATTTCTCGAGAACGCTTGGCTTATCATGGTTTGTCATAAGAAAGAACAATAAAACACCCTTTATTATGTGGCCTTGTGACAAACTCTGTGTACCAGATATGAGCCGCGACACGAGAAAACCAACAAAGATGTTGTGCGCCAAGCACAGACTAAGATCAGCCTGGACATCTGCCTACTGATCGGAATCTTTGCTAAGCGCTTAAAGCGTAGCTAAGGGTCTATGCTACCTCCATGCGGACAGCGAAGACTCTAATCAGACTGGATGAATGCCCAGGCTGATCTGAGTCTGCACTGGGCACACAAGCACATTGTTGGTTTTCTCGTGTCGCGGCTCATATAGGCATGCTCTACCTGCTCTTGTGGAAACAATATCTTATGCGCAGTCTGCTCAAAACCTTGTGTTTATATTATGCGCATACCGTTCACGATATGCGTATTCTATATAATTAAAATATGCTAAGTCTGGTAAAATGATCTTTAATTTCGGATACAGATTCTGTCACGATGCGACGCGGACAGTCACTATCGCAGCTTTCCGCTACATTTGAAATGTACATAATTTGAAACATAGCCCATATGAGGAGTATAATTAATTTTTGGTTATAATTTAACGCCTCATTATAAAATATGTCCTTATGGCATGTTTACAGGAAAGATACTAATTCAATTACATTTATCTAACTGCACCTATCTGCATAAATTCCAATCCTAGAGAAAAAAAACTGTAATCCCCCCGTGTTTCCCGTATTTTAACGAAGGAAAAACATTCGCGAATTTTCAAAATGGGTCAACTTTTAGAAGGGAGGTAAAAATGGCAGAGTTTCTTTTCCGCAAATTGTATCCGATAACCTTAAGAGAATCATTCTGAGAGACAGGCACGTCTTATAGCCGAATAAATACGCTGATTTATATTTCTCAGAGGGCGGTGAGGGGGCGAGGGGCACTGGAGAATTAAAATACGTAATAGACACATATTCTCTACTATATAGAACACACCACCAGTATTTATTGGATTTATGACCCTGTTATGTCATTACCTATATGAAATCGAATATTTCCTTTGATGAAATAGCAGTGTCGCTGAACTGTTGCATAATATGATAATGGCCTCCAATAAACAAGAATATTTGAGCCGCGACACGAGAAAACCAACAATGTAGTTGTGCGGCCAGCGCAGACTCAGATCAGCCTGGGCATCCGCCAAGTTTGATCAGCCTCTTCGTTAAGTGTTCAAAGGGTAAAGCTACCTTCATGCGGACAGCGAAGGCTCTGATCAGTCTGGGCGGATGCCCAGGCTGATCTGAGTCTGCGCTGGGCGCACAACCATATTGTTGGTTTTGTCGTGTCGCGGCTCATTTGTCTTTGTATAGTTCTATATATCAGAGAATATTTGTCTTTAAGAAAAAGTAACTTTCACAGCAACAATAGTAACACCTCGAAAACTAGGAAAATGGGATAACTAATAAGAACGATATGGCGTATTGTTGCATAGCATGTTTACTTACGCCTGTATTCTAGAACATCACTCACACTCACACTCATGATTTACTCCCTGAGTTCACTCAAATTTTTGAGCGACTCGGGGTTTCGTATTATCACGCCTGTATTCTAGAACATCACTCAGACTCACACTCTTCATTTACTCCCTGAGTTCACTCAAATTTTTGAGCGACTCGGGGGTTTCGTATTAATACGCCTGTATTCTAGAACATCACTCACACTCATGATTTAATCCCTGAGTTCACTCAAATAAGGTTTCGTATTCTTAATTCTTGCTCAGACTTCAGTGTACCTTGAAAATTCAAATGATGGTCGAGTGAAGTGTACACTTCCCTCGAACCCCACTCACTTTAACTGACTTTCATATATTTTTTGGCCGCAGAGAGTAAAACGATTATCGGCATATTGGTTTGGTGAAGGGGCATTTCGGGTTTGATGGTCACCCGTATTGCTATTGCTGCCCAATCTGCCTTCTGCTTTGTTTTGTTTTGTAATTCAAATAAAAAATAAGTACAAATAGATGTTGATGCTGTTATTGGGGTAGCAGAATGACCATCTGTTTGGGAAAGAGCTGCTCATTCGGTTTACTATGGGTGTCTTTCGTAAACTTGTGTCAATTTCTGTGTGTTTGTGCTTCTTTCTCTATTGGTTTTGAGAGCGGAATGTGGGATTTGATTGTATCAATTCCTGATCATTGCCTATCCTTTTACTTTGATGGTCTGTTTACCAGTCTGTACGTCTGTCTGTCCGTGACATGTCTCTGCAGCTGCGAATCTCAAAAACAGCTGATGCCATGATATAGAAATTTCGATATATGGAAAGAACATGCAAAGTAAGCAGACTCCGGCGGTCTCATCAGTAAGAAAGAATGAACGTTGTATATCTGTTTTAGATGCTTCCATTTTTTGTATTGACTGACGTAGTCTGTGTAAGTTGTACAATGGAATAGTGTTTAATCATTGTTGTGATATACGGTAGTCGGTGTTCAACCGCCAAATTAATGTTTTGCATTTCGTGTAAAAAGGAATCCCTCAAACACGCGAGCAACTTCCACACTTTGGTATCCAAGTCGTAAGGTTCCGCGTTTGATTCTCGATTTTCTATGGTTTTTACTTTATATGTTTTTCTTTAAATCACCAAAGTATTGCAACATTAATTTTACGGAGCCTTGCTATTCTTTTATTTCCTTGGATGTTCTTCAAACAACAAAGACTACGAATCAAATGAGATAGTCGGATTGCAAGCATTCTCTAGGTTGCATTAAAATGATATGCTATTTGGCGTGGAAATAGTTCAATTCAAAATATATGCATTTTTCCTTTCACGAACTCGTATCTTGTTGCCTGTTTCTCCATACGCCGACTAGCCAGAGATCATTAATTGTCTTAAGCTGCAAATTGTTCACTAAAATTGAATGCCAGATTTGCAAAAGACATGTTCAGATAGAAATAAGAAACGCAAATAATAATAAACATGCACATTTGTATCGTTTATTCTAAATAGATTTTGTTAAGCACCACTTAGTTCTTTGTTATATATGTGACTCTCCTTTAGTTAACTAGCAGAAACATCTTCAGTTGGAAATTCACTTTTGGTGGGTAAACCCCTGGCTTCACAAGTCTGTTAGGCTAAGCAGAAGCAAGGATCTTGAGTGTGACGTCTCTGGTATAACAGTCAGGTATACAATGTATAATGATGATAATATAAACATCCATGCAAAATTTAGTGCGACAGACGCGCATTTCTATATTTAACTTCTTAGTGTCGATAAATCACAAAAGTTTGAAAGAAAAGAGATGATGGACAGGTCTCGGCAGGCAACGAGCATCCCTCTCCGAGCCACACTTACTGTCGCATTCCGCTGGTCACATTAGCAGCAGACATCAGGTTAGAGATGCCTACATACAAACTCGCAAGCGCAGGCGTCCCCCATCGAGCCACGTCAAGCAAAGCTGCAGACAGGGGCATTGGGAAAGAGATTTCCGATGAAGCAAGAACCCACAAAAAGCCAAAACAACTCACAAAAAATGGAAGCCAAACTCCGCTAAGATTCATTGTCGTTTTTAAATATGGCCCCTGATTCTATTGGTTCCTGACCATTGCCTATCTTTTTGCCTTTATTTTTGGCGGGGGTGGAGAGGGGGGGGGGGCAATGAGCCTATTCTGGTCATTTTGAAAATCGAATACTGCCCTGCACACTACATAGCTGTAATATGAAGAGAAAAAATAAAACCGAGACATGACAGAATCAACAAAGTAGCATGTGCGCCACACGAAGACTCAGATCAGGCTGGGAAGCCGCCTTGTCTGCTGCTGTGCGCTTAAAGGGTACATGTAGCAAATGGTCTAAGCTAGCTCCATGCGGACAGCGAAGACGCTGATCAGACTGGGCGGATGCCCAGGCTGACCTGAGTCTTCGCTGGGCACACATGCCACTCTGTTGTTTTCTTGGTGTCATTTTCATTCGATCTGTGCTTTATGGGTTCGTACAATAAAAATGGCTTGATATCACTGTTACTCCATTACATAAGAAATGATCACGGCAATCATATTCTAGTTATAAACTTGTGACTCTGACTAGTCATATGCAGATGATAAAACTTTGTTCAGGACCAGCTCTTAAAAATGTTGAGGACAATAACATAAGCCACGTGATCAATACGGATTAGAGCAGGACATTCATATGTAAGTCCGCTTTTGGAATGTATGAATGATTGGACACATCCGTAGGACTTAGGCGAATCAATGTATGTAATATACCTAGATATTGAAAAGGCCTTCGAAATTGTAGCTCACAAAAAATGTTGGCTGAACTAGATTTTTGCGGCATACGAGGTCATCTACTTACCTGGATTTAATCCTTCCTGACAAATAGACAACCTGTTATTTTAAGGTTTATGGATTCAATTTCAGGGGTTTCATCGTTTACTTATCTTCTTTGCCTTTCGCTTCAAAACGCAGTTCCGAGCCACACCCAGAATGCCACTCAAAGTCACCTGATAATGTATATCTGACCAATGCAACGACAACTTAGCACGTGACACGGTGTCACAAACAAAAATCGCACGTTACAGTTAATTGAGGGACGTGTACCTGTTTACAGTAGGCCTGGTTTTCGTAACTATGAATATGATACAACTCCTAAGGCAAGAACTTTCTTCCACAGGAGCAAATCCTTTCCTGTACGAGTCTAGAGGTAAAAGGATAGGCAATGATTAGAAACTAATACAATTAGATCCCGTTGCCCGTCCTCAAAACCAAATGGGAAAACGTGAGCCTGCATGGTAAACAGAATGCACAGTTCTTTCCCGGACAGATGTCATTTATCTACTCTAGCTAGCTAAAATCAACACTCACGCAACATGGTTCAAGGTTATAAAACTTGAGAATAATCTCAAACTCAAAATAAAGCACAGTGATTAGCTTCTTCCGAGCAGATGCTCGGAAGCAGCCGATCAGTGTGCTTTATTTTGAGTAATCTTTTGCTGAGCGTTCCAAGGTGGTACTTCTGTTGCGGTTCCTTGATGTTATATTGTGCTGTGTCCGCTGACGATTTTGTCACCTGTATCCCTGCCCAATCTGCCTTCTGTTTTGTTTTGTTTTTGTAATCAAAATTAAAAAATAAGTAAAAATAGATGTTGATGCTGTTATTGGGGTAGCTGAATGACCATCTGTTTGGGAAAGAGATGCTCATTCGGTTTATTGTCCGTTTCTTTCGTAAGCTTGTGTCAATTTCTGTGTGTACGTGCTTCTTTCCCTATTGGTTTTGAGAGCGGAATGTTGGATTTGATTGAATGTATAAATTCCTGGTCATTGCTTATCTTTTTACTATATGAGCCGTGACATGAGAAAACCAACATAGCGGTCGTGCGCAAAGTCGTTGCTATGCTGTTGCTAAGGTTACATTTCTATAAAGGAGGTTTCCTACAACTACGAAATTTGCTCTGGAGGAACAGTCTTTTTAGACTGTTCCTCCAGAGCAAATTTCATAGTTGTAGGGAATCTCCTTCATAGAAACGCAGCCCTAGCAACAGCATAGCAACCACTTAAGTTGTTTTATAACTACAGCCCCAGATTCCATATCCCGCCTTCAAACCCAAAGGGAAAGTAGTATATACACAAACTGACTGCTTTTCACAAAAGGCACACACGGTTAATTGATTAAACAGCTCTGTCCCAAACTTAGGTGCTCATTCAGCAACCCCAACTGAAAACATTATTCACACAAAATGTGGACGAAATCACCGACATGGGTAACAACAGCAAATAACGATAAGAGCTGTTTTACCCACTATAAAACAAAACAGACAGCAAAGTTGATTTCAGCTTGAGCTTTTAAAGAGTGGAATTCAGAATCATTTGCCCTTAAACAGACGCTACAATTGTCAATATTTATCTTTCAGACTACAATATCTTGTCATCATGCATTGCTAACAAAATTGTCTGACATAATTCGCATGTCCAAACATATCTTACTATCCCGACTCTTCCAACTTCAGAATTTTCTCAGAAGCCGATCATGTATTTGTCAAATATGCACATTTCAGTGCAGTGCCTTTTCGCCGCTTTTTCTTTGTTCTTTGTTACCGGTAAAAAAGCTGGTACGTGATACACGCTTTCCGGACTGAGTCTCATGTTTATACAATCATATCGACAGCGACCAATTTTTCTAACACATTTCAGAAGACTCATTAACCCACAGTAGTTTGTAGTCAAAACGCCTGAATCACAACATATAAAACAGCGATTCACATTTCAAAACATAAATGAAAATAGCCGTCAAAGGTTACATGTACAATCAGAAAGAAAAACCCACCCAAGAGACCGAAGGAAGGCTCGGACTCTCCCGTACCCCCCCCCCCCCCGCCCCCCCTACCCACCAGTGCCCCAATAAGGAACAGACACATCCAGTCTAACAAAGAAGAGCTGCACATGAATACAACAAATAGTAAACGCCATAAAAAGTTCCTAAAACATATTATACATCTATTTTACCTATTTTCTGTTCTTAGGAAAGTGGGCACAACATTAGAAACTCAGCAAACAGAATCTGAACCACTATTTCGGATGAGCTTGCTCTGACCTCTAATCTCCTAGTATGAGGTCACTTCCTGTTACTGTGTTATAGGCCTGTATGTTGAGCTACAAACTGGCACCCCCACCCCCTCTAGCTTACCCCCTCCAATAGACAAGTTTTAAGAAAATCAAAGGCGTCACTCACTCGAGTTGACACAGTTCTCAGTGAGATATATGTTCATGGATCACTCAAGTAAAAACCTTGAAAACAGAATTTAATGAAAGGTTTAAAAATGTAAAAAAAAAAAAAAAAAAAAAAGAGAATGAATAAAAACCTGAACTGAAAACAAGGAAGAAAGAAATTTTGATAATGGTTCATAGCTTTCAGAATATTTTCTGATACTTTCTAAATTTATTATCACTCAGTTTATGTTACTTTTTAGGGCCCCCGTTGCTGGTCGGGTCGGGTTAGTTTCAGAGCCGAGGCGTCCTACATTTTGATGAGTGAGGCAAGGGCCTACTGTGCTTGCAGTAGGTGCGCATGGGGTTGCTTGGATAATTTTTCTCTCACCTTTCGTCTCTTTTCTTTCTCCCTGTCTCTAGGAGACGGCTCGATATAGATTGAAATACTGATCATAAAGTCTCTCACCGCCGTGAGTTCGAGCCTCGCTCGGCGCACAAGCGAGAAAGTCACGTTCTGCTTGCGGAAGATCATTTTTTGTTTAGGGGGGTGGGGGGGGACTCAAGTGTTTGTTCAACTCTGCTTAACGGTCGGCTGGATATAAGTGAAATATTCTTGAAAGGTTGTAAGACACTTAAAATCATTTATGTATACGTTTAGTTTTTCATATTATTCAATTTTGTTTCCAAATGTTTTTGTTTTGTTTTAATAACTCAAGAGTAGATGAAATTTTATTTAGTAATAAAGAGAAAGTTATAAAAAGAAATAAACGTTTGCAGTCACTCGAGTAGAAATGGATAACACTTTTATTCGATGTATATATACATGTATATAGAAACCAGCATTTTGATACTTATTGATGACCACTTTGATTTTTATACCATTTAGTTCGACAGACGCGCGTATCTGTCTTTAAATTCTTCAGTGTCGCTAAATCCCAAACGTTTGAGGCAACGAGCATCCCTATCCGAGCCACACTTACTGTCGCATTCCAAGGGACACATTAGCTGCAGACATCAGGTAAGAGACGCCTACATATTAACTCGCGAGCGCAGGCGTCCCCCACCGAGCCACCTCAACCCTTGCGTCTCGAGAAAGGCGACATACAAGGGCATCAGGAAAGAGATGTCCAATGCAGCAAGAAACCGCAAAAAGCCAAAACAACTAAAAAGAATGGAAGACAAACTCCGCTAAGGTTCATGTCGCTATGACCAGTCAGTTCTAGTTTTAGAATAATTTGGAAATTTTACCAGATACATATCAAATGGAATAGAGATACTTTAAATCAGTATTTAGTGACCCCGATGCTACAGTACCAGAATCAACACTGAAACACTAACTGGGTTCATGATATCCTCAAACTTTAATGAAAAACCGTGATACAGGGTCAGTTTTCATGAAAATATCATAAATTTGAGTATGAGTTACAACTTTTAAAGAAATGAATTCCGTCAGAAAGTAGAAAACGCGCACTTAAAAAAAATGAAGATTTTCATAAAACATAAAAATTTGCTAAAATTTCATGAATATCGGACTTAAAGTAAGACTTTAACGCAGGCGGTCAAAAGAAGAAAGTGAGCCTAGTCTTGAGGAATAGTACTTTTTTATATTTTCGATCACCAAGACTTTCTATCACTGATCAGAGATATTTTGAGAAATTTTCTGATGTAAAAGCACAGTCTCTGTCTTAAATGAGCCACGACACGTGAAAACCAACAATGTGGTTATGCGCCCAGCGCAGAATCAGATCAGCCTGAGCCTCAACCAAGTCGAATCCGAATCTTCGATAAACGCCTAAAGGGTACATGTAGCTAAGGGTCTAAGCTAGCCTCCATGCGGACAGCGAAGACTCTGATCAGACTGGGCGGATGCCCAGGCTGATCTGAGTCTGCGCTGGGCGCACAGCCACATTGTTGGTTTTGTCGTGTCGCGACTCAAATGTAGAAAAATGTTCTAAGGTCCTTTATCATGTGTCGCCCTCAATTATGTTTTAAAATATTTCGTCGGTTTAGATATTATCTTTGAAAGTCATTAAATTCACTGTTACGGTACATCCGTGATAAATACTCTCGCCCCAGGAAAACCAGGGGTTAATTTTGTGTATAAATAAGTTCTGTTTTGGAAAAAGTACTCTTAAGCCATATGCAAACCAATGAATTTTCATTTTAGCCTTTGCATCCGTGAAGACAAGTAACGGTGTTCACTGTTCGATATAAAGATAATTCTAAGACTGCAGATTGTCGATGCGAATGGAAAACACACTTATCAGTCCTGCGCAGACGCCCAGGCTGTTTGAGTCTCCCTATTCGCACATCCTAAAAAGACCACTTCGTGTGACGCGGTTATGAATAATTGTTTTGTTTAGACAACCACTGAATCTTACTACAATCTTATTTCATTCATGACAGTCAACAGTGTGCT
Source organism: Ctena decussata (assembly GCA_963989385.1). NCBI lineage: Eukaryota > Metazoa > Mollusca > Bivalvia > Lucinida > Lucinidae > Ctena > Ctena decussata. Next base: position 51,125 of record CAXDIV010000069.1, read on the forward strand.
GTGTATTTAACAAAGTTATACATAAAGTTTATAAATTTATTCAACAAACTTATTCTTTTCTTATACCATTATGCAGCGCCGACTCTCGAAAACGACGTGACGTAATAATCTCACGAGCGTCAGAAAGGAAATTGCATAATATCCTTATTTTTCTAAGTGTTTCGTAAAGCCGCGAATATAGGACTATCCTATATGATACATAGTTGAATCACTTTATCTGACTAACCTAACCCGAGTCTGGACTGAGGTTACTGTACATGAAATGTGTGTGTTGGTCGATTGCTACAGCTAAAGAGGTAAGTGATGAATCTTTCAGGGTTTTTTTTATTTTCTTAATGGGGAAAATTCCCGAAAGTAATGTTAAGTGGATGGCAGAGTCATGTCGAGAGCCTGAATACAAGAAGAAATGGTGGTGGTGGTGGGGGGGAGGTATTTTCTTCTTTTACTCATTTATTTATTTATTTTTATTTTATCATTATTTTTTTCTGAATCGAATTTCTCTATGTACATCTTGATAAAAAGGGTATCATGAGCGTGGAGAGGTGGTAATAAATCTGGAAAGCGTTTTTTTCTATCTATGTAGTCGGTTGGTTTATTTTTGGTTAAACACGGGGGTAATACTAATTTGGCAACCTGTGCTTTCAACCGAGTCTGTACTATACAAAATGGCTTTCGACCGATAGTACGATCGTAAGCATTACCACTAACGGTAAATAGTACTGTTGTTAATGGTTGTCGACCGAGCTGATACTGCTTTCGATTGTGTCGGCCGACAGCCACTTTTGCATGCATGGTTATTGACTGACTCGGTCGAAAGCACAGGTAGGCAAATTGGTATTACCATCGTGTTGAACGGCCCTTTGAGACAGTATATAAAAGTCAATGTTGAGCCGTCTTCTACACTTGAACGGACACACGGCGCCAAGTTCGTGCAACTATGGTTACGTACCGCTGAGCCACCAGGAGAATTGAACAGAACAGAACAGTATTCTACTTAGAGGGAGATAGACAGAAAAGACGTGAGATGAAATGTCCAAACTGCCCTCACCCGCAGCCACTGCAAGCACAGGTCGCCCGGCAGCAGGTGAGGATGGGGGTTGGTGACTGCAATGAACGTTGGTCTGTCAGCTAAGGGTGTCTGGCTTGGTTTTATTTTTACCATTTTATTTCAAAGCAAAATACTCTTTTGTCTTTAGCAAATAGAGTAAGCCCTGATTAGACGCCGCGTTCTGCGGCGTCTGATCTGGGTCTGCACTGTTTGCCCATGCCCCTTATTTTGGGCACTATGCATATACGGGTTACACGTAACTGACGTCAAAATTGATTGAAACGAACTATTTAACGTACTGTTCTAGGTGGGACTATAATTTGCTGATACTGTAAGATATGAGCATGGTCAGTTGGAGCCCATGTGATATGTACGAGGGGCGTTCGGAAAGTTTTGCAAATGACGTAATTTCTCGGTAACCACAATACAGACAGAACTTCTGATTGCAAAAACACATAAAGCTATATTATGCGAAGATAATTCTGCAAACAAGGTGCATTTTTTAAAAAAGGACGCATTTTTAACTTCTTTGAAAGAGGTATACCCTAAAGACACTGCAGAATTTTACTTTAGTAGGCCGTAATTTATACATCAGCAGTCTTTGATATCTTTTTATCTTTGTTAGTTAAAGACAATGCCCAGACAATGTTGTTCTGTAAATATCGCGGAAATAAGTTTTAATCTGGCTTCCGTACAGGGCCGGGAATATGGATTATCCGTACTTTATGCTGTAGCAATTTCTCCATTTCTACTAAAATTTGATGATTTTGCAATGAAAACAAGTGTATTAGCATTCAAAATATTGTCGGCAAGAGCATTTACATGGGTCAACGAAAACCTGTCAAGAAATTCAAATTAATGCCAAAAATGAAGCCTCTGCAAGCTTTCAAAAATGACGTTAACGTAAAATACAATAACGTCATAAGAACTGCGCATTGCTTTGCAAGGAATAAATCGATAACAGTTGCCGCACTTCTAACTTTTGTATGGATATTATAGGCAACGATGGACAAGCAAATGACAAAGATAAATTTGGTATTTACAAGGATATTTGACTTGAATGCCTAACACTGGAAAGATTTTACATATAAAATTAGACCAGTGGTATGACTGGGACCTATTAAAATGCGTTGTAACTCAATAAAGAAAAGTGTCTTTGTATAGTGTTTGGTATCATTGTAAAGACAACATGCAGTGCTTTCCGTACATGCATAGCAGTTGCACCCAGCATGCTCCTAACCAAAGTCATGAGGCCATTTGCAAAACTTTTCGAACGCCCCTCGTATATCGGGCAAATTCCAAACCTTCCCTTAAAGGTATACACCCTCGTATTTCATTACGAAATAATCACAAAATCATGATACTGGTTAGTTGTATGCAACATAATTAAGATTTGTTCAAAAAATCTTCAGCGAAAACATCTTTGTTACGGAGGCAGAGACGATATATCAATGCGTACCCTTCTTGAATATTCACGAATATTTTGTCGTCATAAATTGATTGACTCCCACAGGCGTTTCTGCAACCATGTTTTGAATTTTATGATTGGTGGAGTAAATAACTTTACAATAGCATTAACTTCTAATCTGTGCACGTGAGTTCTTTTCAGCCAATAACTGTCTGAAGTCGATTAAAGAAAGGGCTTAAAATTATTCATGATATAACTTTAACCTGATTAGCTATGATTGGTGGGCGTATCCAGTCTTCATTTTTGGCGGGAATCGCGGTCCGCTATTGGCGCTCTTTTTGTGTATTTTCTTAAATTCTCCTATTTTCAGTGACCATCACAAATCATAAATTTGGCAGATAAATTTCCTTTTAATAGCAATCATTATCATGCCTAGGATATAATGTTTTGTGAGAAATTTAAAAGTTAATAGAAATATTGAGGGTGTAAATCTTTAAAATCTTATTAGGAAGATTTATCGTATATAGATGGTGTCGCTTGAAAAGGAACCGTACATCGTATGTAAAAGACAAATACTCAGGTAAACCCTGGCACATCTGCGCAAACTGATCCGGTAAGCTCATGTTGACAAACGATTAAGACTGATTACAGACCAAGGGCTGAGTCTGTGCCGTCACGCAAGGCCCTGGTAAGTACAGGGTTTCAATGAATAGATTTCGTTTCAATATAATTGTTCTCAGCATTCTTATTTTCGGGAAGGATGTAGTTGACAAATCTTAATTATCACGGTAAACCCATGTACAGCCAGCAGATCAGTTGGCGCAACCTTAACCGACTGACAATTTGGGCTATACTGTGTGACCTGGAAGGCGCATATCCGACTTTGCGTATACACAGACTGATTTAGGTGTTCACTGATTGCAGATGTCATTTAACTGGTCTCGCGTCCAGTCACATACGAAATAAACGTCTCCCTTGTTGGCCACATGAACCTAAATATTATTATGACTCTTTGTTCAATATCCTGGTCTAAAGTGAGCCGCGAAACGAGAAAACCAACAATGTGGTTGTGCGCCCAGCGCAGACTTCGATCAGCTAGGCATCCGCCCAGTCTGATCTCAGTCTTTGCTTTGCGCTTAAAGGGTAGCTAAGGGTCCAAGCTACCTCCATGCGGACAGCGAAGACTCTGAGCAGACTGGGCGGATGCCCAGGCTGATCTGAGTCTGCGCTGGGCGCACAACCTTATTGTTGGTTTTCTCGTGTCGCGGCTCAAGTGTTTACTGTCAATATTCATTGACGGATGGAGAATTTAAGGTACTGCTAAGGGTGTTCCTTAGCACGGTGGCCGAAATTCTTCGAAAGCCTTTCTGCCTGTGAGAATTAATGCAATAATCTCAGTCCCATGCGGCACTTTTTGCTTTAATGGTTCTTTCATGGTACTTATAGGGATTATTCCGATCTAAAATGACGCTGACACTCTCTTTCAGAAGTTCCTCAGAGACTTGAACAGCTATCAGAAGTTTGAATCCTACCATGTTCCAGACTACAGTAGTCGCTGGCCTGCTATGTATGAGTGTTATGCCTCTCTCTAACGGTAAGTCAGTCTTGAGACTAGCCGATCCACCTCAAACTGCATAGGCTTGAGTTGCCACTTATTTGGAAAAGAGCTGCTGACTCGGCTTATCACTAGTGATTTATTGTTTGTCGGAATGTCTTTGTTAATCTTTCCCTTTTATGTTGGGGATAGGGTTTGGGATCTGATTAAGTCAGATCATGCAGTGTATTTACTCTTTAAATTTGTACACAGTTACATCCATTATTTGGCACACGGTAGTATGCCCCTTCATATCAATCCCGACACTTAGAATTTTACGGTAGCATAGCCTAGGCATTGCATTGAAAATAAGTAAATGCGGTCAAGTACATGTCCCTGGGTAATTGCAAAAGACTGCTTTGCAAAGTGACCAGATTGCAATAATTAAAATAAAGGTAAAGGACTTCCTTAGCCACAGTCGAGAATAGAGGCATACTGTATCTTGTTCTATTATATAAAGCATATGAAAGGCGGAGCCATCCCTCTCATTTTGCTGCCTTATCCTTCTCTGGTTCGCAAAAGGTACTCATTTACTGTGGGTTTAACAGAGAGAGTTTTCCAGTCGCCGGTTGGTCCAATCCGGGTTCGAACCCGCGACCTTTTGCACCATAACCAAACGTCTCTAATCTCTCGACCACGGCGTCTCTCTTCAGTATCAATACCACATTAGAACAGGAATATACTGAAAATAGTTCATCAAAGTTTCTCCATTTACCACACTTAGATCAGCCCCTGTTTGACCTTTTAGTTGTCGATTTACGCGAATGTCAGTACGTAACTTGGCCTTTGTCGAGGATGATAATACCCCTTTCAAGATGTTTCAGTTATGGTCAAGGTTTAGAAAAAATCTTTATTTTTACTTATATAATCAGCCTCATTTACGAAAGGATTTTCATTAATTGTTGCTAATTTTCGGAATAAAACCTTGTCATCAGTTTTGCGACTTCATTTTTATGTCTAACTTTTTGTCTAACTTTATACAAGTATTGTATATATTGAAAAACTATGTATCATGTTGCTGGGATTAAACTCAAACTTGTTCAAAACTATAGTGACCCCCTTTATTGATGGACTTTAATGAAATTTTACAAAACTGTTAGGTATAATGATACTTTAAAATACTTGATTCACGTGCTGCTGTGTTAAGGTCTTTTTCCTTATATATTGTTTTTGCTGATGGTTAAGAAAACTGCAGCTCCCTGCGGAAAACCACCTGACCTTCCGTAAACAGAGCTTGGTTTTCTCACATGTGCGCCGATCGAGGCTCGAACCCACAGCGTTAAGAGACCTAATGTTTAAGAGTCGGTGCTTTTATACGCTAGCCCACGGAGGCCCATTTAAGGTCAAAGCCAGTCTTACTAATATTATAAAACCTTATTAGCATTTATGTTTGAATTTAAATATAACTTCACATTAGTCTTGAGTATGATGGGACCTCGATTAAATAATGTAGCAAGGCAGACATGTTGGCCATTTGACGTGGACAATTTGAGCAAAATGTCGTTCCCACAAGCCCTGGAGGCTCCATATGACATCTGGTTACAAGTCGCCCAGCCTTTTCAGAGTCGAAGTCATTTGAAATTATGGACGGGCAGACGGACGATGGAGCCTGCCTATACTATACTGAAAGGATTTAAAAACTTCCACTTTTCATTGCTGGCTGCTGATCTTTTCACTAATGACAGTGTTGAATATTTAAAGACAAAATGCTTGAAACTTATCAAATTTAAAGTTTACGCAGTTTATTTGTATTATTTACTTACATGACGTCAGTAAAAGAGCGTTACGTCACTGAAATGCATAAGGCAATGCCGGCGTATCTTATGCAACACTCTTTTCGACCATTTCTTACTGTCTTAGCATTGTGACATCATCCACGTTGATTTGCAAGTATCACTGCGGATGATGCTGTCGCGCAAAGCCTATTACGGAGACGGCGTCGACGTTAGTTAACGTCATGACCTCTGGTTTTTAATCTCGGTTTGGTGCTTTTCTGACGGTCTTTAGAGCTTCCCTTAAAGAGTGCACGTCGTCTGAGATTGTAAATTGCTGTAATTAACACATAAAATTGTACCGCGACGTAACATTTTGAAATTCAAGCATTTACCTGGCCCAAAACTCGCACCTGTGTGCGAAATTTAGGCGCGGTAGGCTAAATAAAGCCATTGATCGAGTTCAAACTTTTAAAATTCAATTTGATATTGTAAGAGAAATGTATCACTAGAAAACTGCATACATGAAGCTATTCATCCTTATGTAAACAGTACTAAGAACACGAGGAGCACGTGCTTGTTCCTGACCGATTCGGTTGAACGATTTCAGATTTGGTATATTGATATAATCAGGTATAAGAGAATATCTATGCTGTAAAATTTTGGTGGACGTAGCTGCATTCATTTTTGAGATATTCAAAATTAATGGGTGGAAGTTTTTAAATCCTTTCAGTATATAAGCTTTCCCGGAGCCTTCGGCTCAGGTGAACCGAAAAAAGGCGGAAAACATGGAGATGTTCCCATACACACTAAAAGTAACTTTATAATTGAGTTAGTGGCACTGGAAGGCAGACAGTATAAACTCAGATAATTATCAGTTCATCATTATCTAATATAAGCTACTTACACTAATGTTACATTTATTGGTCCTAGGCTGACATCGAAGTTGTAACTGTTCGAAGTACATTGTCTTTGTCTATTTATTATTCAATTCATATTTATCTTTGACTTCGCCAATGAAGTCAATGCAAAGGAATGGTTTCGATAAATATTATCACATTTAAACAGCTACATTTCAATTATATTATACTGTATCGAGTTTGATAAATTGTATTTCATTATTACATTTATTTTGCATTCTGTTCATATATATGTCATCACGAAAACTTCACTTCTTTGTCCACGAAATATAAAATTCAAACTTTGAAATCAGTGTATTGCTAAGTCAATTGACCTGAAGCAGGCTGGATTTTTATACCCCGCCACACGTTAGTGGCGGGGTATTATGTTTTCACGTTGGCCGTCCGTGTGTCTGTCCGTCCGTAGTACGTCCGTCCGTCCGTTCGCACTTCGTTTCCGTTCGTTAACTTAAGTATTTATCAACGGATTTCCTTCAAATTTTGCATATGCCTTTGTACCAAGAATGTCTCGCTTGGGATCGTAAATGGGCAAATTTCGTTAATTTCTGACAGAGTTATGGCACTTGTCAATGTACAAAAAATGGTGTCTGGCCTCTAGTTCCTTTACTACTTGGAGTATCATGATGAAACTTCACAAACATGATCGAAGTAACAAACGCTTTGGAAGAGCACAGAAATTTTATCATCAGGGGTTATCTGCCCCTGCCCAGGGGCTATAGACATGTATAAAATCATGAAAAATTCCATATAAAATCAGAGTTCGAAGCAATTTTTCTGAAACTTACAGCAAATGATCAGAGTGATGAAAGCATCCAGTGATGCTTAAATTTACCCAATGGGAGTTATCTCCCCCTGCCCCTGGGCTATATACATGCATAAAATGATGAAAAATCTATATAAATTCGTGTGAAACAGATTTTCAGAAATTTACATCTGATGATAGAAGTAATAAAAGTTTCTTGTGGTGATTAAAATTTGACTCTCAAGGGGTTATTTGCCCCTTCCCCTTTGCTACGTTTAAATCACTAAAATTGTGTTTGATTAGTGTGGTAACTTGGTAAGTGATTTATCCGAAGCTTATTGTAAGTTATCAGAGTAATGAAGTGTCTTGACATGACAAAGACTTCTATCCGTGTTCAATGGGGTTAGGCTGCCCCTGCCCCGGGGTTATACAGAGAAACAGTAAATCTGGAGAAATCGGTGTGTGGAAAAAAAGGTTTGCAGTGGCGGGGTAACACGCAGTCGTTTGCGATGCTTTTATTTTTATATGCTAGACAATGTAAAGTTAAAGCGTGTATTTAACAGCAGCATTTGGTATTAAACTAAACTAACTTCCTCTCTGATCAATACTTCAGGTCAGGTTAACTACACCATACATACAATGGAAACTGATTGGACTTCGGCGTCCAAAATGTGTTCCTTAGCAACTCCGTTGATAAATTTTTCACCAACCGGTGACTACACTGTCGACTTCGGTGATTCCGATTTACAGCTAGAAGCAGAGGAGGAATACTGGCTTGGCTACCAGAAGAACTACCACATATTTCAATATGAAGGTAAGAGTTCACGTGCACCAGATTGATATAATTACTGTTGTTTTGCCGTCGTGCACATAATCGTATGAGAATTATACCTAGATCGGCGCCGCATGGTTGACCCAAACATTGATGATGGCATTGTATATGGGAATCATTTTGCACATCCTTGGAACCAGCTTTCCAATGTCAAGCGGTAGCTGTCATCTTGGTGGGAATCATTTTGGAAGTAACGAGAGTTTCCTTTTGAAACATGGCGTGTTCGTTTAGCTCGTTTTATGCATTGGCTTTCCACGTCACAGAGGGCGCCGTCCAAAATTGATTGTTTTGCAGTATGTGCCTTGCGTTTCTTGTTTATTAACTCTCTATAAATAAGAGCATTCATTAGTTTTATATGTTTCCCCAAACAATATATTACGAAGTTAATTCTTTCAGCTTCAGTGATGCCCTTTGTCTGAAAGCGAATTGATCATCATAAAACACAGGAGATATCAACGCTCGATTCATCATTCAATTTTACAGGTTGTGCACCCATACCCTCTGGCCAGTCTTACAATTACCTTCTGAAGTCAATTCCTGGACTATGTTTTTCTGCTTGTAGCCTAAAGAAATTTAAATATTTTGGATTGGTGAGTAGCTTTTTTCTTGACAATGCTTACAGTAAAAGAATTTTTGATTACGCACAACAATGGTGGGTATCAGGCAAGTCATTATTTTAAGACCACAGGGACCAACCGTAACGCCGGAAAAGCGGTCGAAACGCAGGATTTGCGGTGTTTTCACGCCGGATTGCGGTATTTTCCGTAGGATTCGCCGCCATTTTTGTTGACAGTTTCCGAGGTGGGTTGAAAAAAATCTAGTTATAAAGTAAGGAGATTTTGTGTGAGCATTAGTACTAGCCTATCCGGATCTACATAGATGCCTTTAATCGCCAGATCTTCTGTTGGTACGTAGATATTGTTGAAATATGCAATCAGTCAAGGAGAAAATTGTTTTGCATGTTCGGCCAAACGCTCAGACAGCATTTGAAGCAAGAGGGTTCGTACTTTTTTTCAGTTTCCTTAATTTTTGACCAACTGGTGGACGAATTTGCATTTTGTAATATAACTACATCTTAAACAGCCGATTGCTCATGATTTTCTGTCCGAGGAAGCACAGATCGAAACACAATATGCGAAATTCAAAGTAACGCCGGATAAAGTGGCAACTTCTGGTTTCTCATCTGGCCAGTATTTTCACAGATAAACACATTTAAAAGGGTAAAACGCAGGTAAAATTCTTATGTTAATACAATTTAGCCTTAAGACCGCTCCTGACCACCCACAAGTAGAACTTGACAAGTCCCACATGTGACCCGAGCTGGCGGTAAGATTACCATTTTATCACTCGGCCAATGAAGCCGCCATATATTGTAAGCTCCAGTGAGGTCAGCTAAGTGGTTATCTGTTTAATAAAAAGCTGTTCACTTACTTGCCACACTTGCAATGAGGCGTTTGGTGTCATTTTTGTGTTATTATTCCTTTACTGAATGCTACAATATAAGTTTGAAATGTAATTATGTCGGTGACAAATAAAAGTCATTTCACTTTACTTAGTTATCAACTGGAAAATGGGCTAGCATAAGCTTTGGAATACTGTTGTGGGATTCGCAGAGGGTACCTATTTCCCTATTTTCCTGACAGACTAAGACTACAATATTATCTAAGTTTGCACCAAAATAAATATCTTAATTTCTGATGTCCGTTGTTGTCCAAAAATGACCATGTCTCATATACATGTACCAAGTTGTACTCCCTAAAATATCCTTGTTCCAAGACTTCTTCCAAAATTATTTGGAGATCTCACTGTTAGCTGATGGTTCTCACGATCGCGGTAGCATTGTGCGTCTGGATACTTCAAGTGACCGATATATCTGATTTGACAATCGAGTTGCACACTTGTGAACATTCTGATTGAAACTATGTCCTTCATGTGCAACCGTATTTCTGTATCACTTTTGAGCTTTTACACAGAAATGTGTTATATACATGTATTATAACCTCAAAAGCCAATGTTCCTTTTGCAGCTCTATGAAAATCGTGTCTTCATAATACCATTTCTGTCAACATGTTCTCTGAAGTTGTATTTTGGGTCGTTGGTGGCTGTATGTCGCGATGGTGCTAGGTAGCTTCTAGTGCAGGGGCGTGCTACTGAATTGGAATATAGTAGGACAAGGGGTTGTTGTGCTTGCAGCAGATGTGGGAAGGATGGATCAGGTTTTTAATGTGTGCGCCTTCTTCTTCACGTCATTCCTATCTTTCATTTTCTAATGCATAATCTATTGAGAGACCGACTGTTCTTGACTGAAATATTGTGGTTTCCGTCGTTATCACCCAACGGTAGTTGTCAGATACTACTAGCGCGAGCTTGTTTGGTACTGGTTAACCGCTTAAAAGGTTTAAGCCTGCTCAGGAACGGTGTTGACGAATGACCTACTGGCTCAACATGACCTAAGCTGTCGACTGAGTAGTAACACCTGACAAACCGTACAAACAAAAATTTTGGGTCGCAGATAGTTAGTAGCAGAACAGGAACCGAACAAGGCACCAAGCAGAAAAGAAAAGAAGGCTCTGTAGCTATATTTTATGGCTATCTTCATGGTATCTGTGCTGAATCAATGTTTAAACATTGTAATGACCTAATATGGCGAAGAAAGAGCTGACTGCCTTGCATTCAAGGCTTATATTATGTTTAGTGACTCGTACTTCATTTTAAATGTTATGTTTCCTGTCGGTGCAATTTGGATTGATTTACTGATTGACTGACTGATTGATGGATTAATACTTGCCAGCCAAAACACACTGCTGAAGCTAACTCTGCAAATAAAGGTTTCACAACATTAGCATATACCGTATAATGGAAAATTTTCGCGTCGCCAAATTTTCGCGGATTTGCCCCAAAATCATAAGGATTCATTTTCGCGGTTTTTATTTTTCGCGGATGTGAATATCCACGAAAATAAAAATTGTGTTTGTCCTGTAAAATATTGGCTTGACTGAAAAGTCAAGACGTAAAAGGAGAGAGAAACGTAAAGAAACTGTAATCACTTTACACTGAACACATTTGTTTAGATAGAATCGGCTCCTTTTGGGTGGATACCAATCCTTATTTCACACAAAAAACGTAAGATAACCATTTGTACAAATCAATGTTTAGTACACAGAACAGTCCACTGAAATATGCGAGCAATTGATAGAATGGCTATTGTTCAGGATAAAATTAAACGTAACTCACAGTCGGTTAAAAGTAATTCAATTGTACTTGCACAATCAGGGACAAGTGACCGTTAATCAAGTGAAAAAAGTGACAGCAAGTTCAAATTATAATTACCTGCTGATACCAGCTAACGTAATTGCGCCGAAAATAATAGCTCTATATCTACCTACTTTTAAGGTTTTGTGAGGCGCTTTGAATACGGCAAACTATATGTTTGGACGATTCAAATTTCTTATTACTATTTTGTAGAAACTTGGAAAATATTTTGCGGAGTCCGACCGCGAAATTCCGCGAAAATTAGGCGACGCGAAAATTTTCCATTATACGGTAGTCTTATGCAGCGATGTATAATCTCTGGCATGTCTCCTTTAACTAGAGACTGTGTTTGTGAAAGCCTATGCCTTCAATCTTAAGCGTGAACTAAAGGAGCAAAGCTTTACAATGTCTAAATCTGAAAAGGGTCACAGTGCTATTAATTTTATGAAAATTTCTCAGAAATTAATCAGATTAGCTACATACTGATTCCAAGCTGTATGCCACATCTCACAATCCCATCTCAAATGGTTCTCTAGATGTTTTGTTAAATTTTGTTTAAACTTAATGTGTAAGTCCAAAAGTAAAAAAAAAACACGCAAGAATATTTTCCTCACCTTTACCAAAATATATGACACATTTCGGACTAATAATATACCAAAAAAACACACAAAAAACAGCTTCCTAGAAGTTGGGAAATTATCAAATTCAAGCAAGGGGCATCTCTCCATCATTTTCAAACGAATTTTGCCCAAATGTTAATAAATTCTTCTACATCTGATATTAAAGCTAAATGTTAACATCCTTTCGCAAAGTATTATTCAGATATTGTGCTGATAAGATTTCGATTTTATATTGATAAAGTGAGGTAACTCTATAAGTACAAGTTCGACGGCTGAAAAAATGAGCGTTCACTTTTTTCATGACCTAAACATATATAAATTGAAGAGGATAGTGCAACAAGGTACCTATCTCCATTTTTCATAATTTCGAGAAAAACGCAAAAAACATCATTTTTTCTAGAAACTCGAAATAATTGATTTTTTATTGCACAGTTAGTCAATGTATGTTGAAAAACATTGATTTCAAGTGGTGTTGCGAATATTCCACTAGTTTTAAAGAAATAAATTGAGAAAAACTGGATTTTAGTGATTTTGTTCGTGCAAGAAAGGGCCTAACTCCATATTTCATAAAACTGAAAATCGCATTTTAAAAGTTAATGAGGCCATATCAGTAGCCAAAAAGGTACATAACATGGTGAGGATAACTTACTTCTAGCTAATATGAATAGGTCCCATATTAAGCAAGATTATCGCTAAAGAGTTAAGATGGTTATGCAACAAAGGTCCTAACTCCATCATGTAATTTTGAGATCAATTTTTAACAGTTTAAAAAAGATAAAATTTAGTTGAAAATGACTTTTGTCACCAAAAGTCTTAATATAAAAATATTTAGATACTTATATTCACTCTAAACTGATATCTTGATGAAATATAATGAAGAAACAAATTTGATGGATTTAGATCTTTTGTTGCATAATAAGTCCAAAATGGAGATAGGACCTTTGTACAAATTTTGCAACCTCGTTAAAATCATTTTTTGGCTGATTCTATGGTCAGAAGGGAGATAAATAGGTGAGGAAACATGTTTTCTGCATGATAGAGTGGTAAACTCATTTTTGGCCAAATGTGGAGATAGGTCCCTTGATGCACTGACCCCTTCAATTTCAACCTCTACAGCCAGTGGTTCTTGAGCCCATATCTGCATAGGCGACCATCAGGGTAAATACTCCGTAATTAATGAACACATTTATTTATCTTTGCCAAAACTTTTTGTACATCAAGGACTACTTGTTTCCCAAAATTGGGCAACTGGTTCAGAAGTCGGAAAAATTGCAAATTTGAATCCTAAGGAACCTAACTCAGTCATTTTCAACCAAATTTGCCCAAAGATTAATCAGATCTTGTACATCTCACCCCAAAACTGTATACTAAATATCATTATCCAAGCTTAAATACTTCTTTAGATATTATGGTAACGCGACTTTATCTTAATTTTAAGAAAGGGGAGGTAACTATAATAAAAGTACAGATCTGACAGAGGAAAACAACATGGGTCCCCTCAGTTTTTCATGACATATTGGTATATGGAATTGCGAAACCCTAGGCACAATGGTTCTTGAGCCTAGTAGCTACATCAGTAATGATTGTCAGGGAAATAACTTTCAATTTCCTAAGCGCAATGGTTCTCCAGCCCAGTAGCTGCATTAGGCGTTAAGGACGAGAGGAAGAACTGACGAACAGATAAGGCGACAGCAACTTGCCCTTTCAACTTCTTTGAAGTTCGGGGCATAACAAACGGAAATAAGAAATGCCAGGGGATTTAGCCTGGGGTGAACCGGGTTCAGAGCAGAAAGGAGTACCACAGAACAGCTCTTCAACCTTAGAATCTTGTGTGAAAAGTATCTTAAAATTCAATAAAATCTGTACCATGTCTTCATTAATATCAAAAAAGCCTCTGGAAGAGTATGGCATGCAGCCTCATGGGCCACAATGCGGAAGTACAATATCAGTGCAAATTTAGTTTGCACCGTTGAGCAGCTCTACGTAAAGGCTTCAAGTGCATTCCTGATGAATGGCAGCGCGAAAGAATGATTCAGAACAACAGTTAGAGTAAGACAAGGATTTCCTTTGTCACCCACCCTGTTCAACATTTTTTCTCGAACTCATCGTGTCTGATGCTCTGGAAGAACATGACGAAAGGTTTGCAAAGGCGGCAGAAATATTACGTATCTGCAGTTTGCAGATGACAAAGACGCTCTAGCTGTGGTAGAGCAGGAACTAGAAGCCCCAGTTGAAAGTCTCGCCAACCGTGCACAAGGTTTAAGATGGAGATCAGTGCTAAGAAGACTAAACGGATGACAAACAGCGCCAATGACATCCAGAGGGAGATCAAGATAAAAGGGCAGAAGCTGGGTACTGTAACACGCTTCATATACCTTAGAGCAGTTGTCTCAGATGATGGATCTAAACAGGAGGTTCTCTCAAGGATTGAACAGGCCACTTCAGCTTTTATAAAGCTGAAGCCAATTAAGAGAAACAACGGCATATCTCTTGGATCAAAGGTAAAACTTATGCGCTCCCTTGTAATTTCCATATTTCTGTATGCCTGTGAATAGTAGATCTTGACAGCAGAGTCAGAGAAACGCAGGCCTTTGAAATGGGATGCTACCGAAGATTACTAAACATTTCGTACAAGTACCATATAACCCATGAAGAGGTTCGCAGAAAGATCAAAGCAGCCATTGAAGAATATAAGGAGCTTCTGGCCCTGGTCAAGAAACGGAAACCAAGGTGGTTTGTCCACGTCTCCAGGTCTTCTGGTTTGGCGACGTTTCTACAGGGCGCAATGAAAGAAGAAGAGGTAGACAGAAGAAGAGGTGATGACAATGATATTAAACAGTGGACAAGAATGGATTTCGCCAGCTCAGCTAGTACAGCTGAAAACAGGACAAGGTGGAAAGGGATAGTTTTGAAGTAATCTGTGGTGCCCAATCGATATTGTAAGGTTAAGGGATAGAATAGAATAGAACCAGATATTTGTAATTATTCACAGCTTGGTGAATATATTTCCGTCACCTGGCCTTTCAACCTAAAAGGAATATGAAACATGCCAGGAGAAGACATGTCTTAAAATAAAAACTGGCGAAAACAAAAATACTCCTGGAAATTTCAACAAAGAAAATATTGAAAATTCATTGTGTCTCTCATGGAATGCTGCAGGGAGCAGTCTTACGCCTAAACTGCATTAACCTAAGTATTTTACCTGTGTTTTACCCTTTCAGATATGTTTATCTGTGAAAATACTGGCCAAATGAGAAACCTGAAGTTACCACATTATCCGGCGTTACTTTGAATTTTGTGTCTCAGTCTATGCCTCCTCAGGCAAAAGATCCTATGCAATCGGCTGTTTAAGATGTAGTTTTATTTAAAAATGCTAATTCATCCACCAGTTGGTCAAGAATTTAAGGAAACTGAAGAAAGTACGAACCCTCTGGCTTCAAATGCTGTCTGAGCGTTTGGCCGAACATGCAAAACAATTTTCTCCTTGACTGATTGCATATTTCAACAATATCTATGTACCAACAGAAGATCTGGCGATTAAAGGCATCTATGTAGATCCGGATAGGCTAGTTCTAATGCTCACACAAAATCTCCTTACGTTATAAATAAATAGTTTTTTCAACCCGCCTCGGAAACTGTCAACAAAAATGGCGGCGAATCCTACGAAAAATGCCACAATCCGGCGTGAAAACACCGCAAATCCTGCGTTTCGACCACTTTTCCGGCGTTACGGTTGGTCCCTGTGAAGACGTAAGAGGTCAATTAATATCAAGACCAGTCCGATTAAAGGCTAAAGACTGCCTTCGTTATTCGTTGCATTTACAAGGACACATCAAATTGACTTTGTCTTAATACACGTTAGAAGGCCTCTCACACAATAGCAAAGAAACGGTGATATTTTCGAATCATGAACACTGCATACAGTACCTGAGACATGGCTCCCTGCCCCCCCGCACCCTGCCCCCCGCACCCTCCCCCTCCCCCCCCCCCCCCCCCCCCACACACACCACCACCACCACCGTCCCAAATTCTGAGAAGAGAGGCATATATCTTTATATTAGTGTTATCTTATTTGCCGGAGTACGTATGCACATTGACGTTGTGCGTCCGACAAACCTGCTCTTTATGGTCATGGTTTAAGCTAAGGTGTATATAAACATTACCATGTGTTCGTTTTTAGCCGGGCCGGGTAGCGCAATCGGTAGAGCACCTGACTCGTAAGTCAGAGGTCCTGGGTTCGAATCCCGGTCTGGCCACATACTTTCGTTTCTCCTTCCGCTGATTCAAGAAGGGCAGTTGTCAGTTACTGGCGAAAGTATGTGCACTTAGTACTGGTTAACCGCTTAGAAGGTCTAAGCCTGCCCGGGAATAGTGTGGTTAGGTTAACTGACCGTCCCGACATGACCTTAGTTGTTTACCGTGGACGTTAAGCATCAAATCAACCAACAAACAAAATCGTTTTTTGTACAAGGTGGAACAACGTTTGCGACCGTACCTATTTGCTTCCTAGGACATCTAAAATGAGATCTACTGAATTCTTTCTTTCAAGAGTTGATCCTCATTGCGAATGGAAGCACACATGTAGATGGAAGAGCTTCTTTCCCTGAAATTGTATACCCATACGACCTTAAGCTTTTGACTATGATTAAGTGATCCATAGTTTCAGTCAATTTTATGAAGAGTTTTATATAGTTTCTGAATAATAAGGAAAGGTAGCCCGATTGATTTATAAGCATTCGTTGACAAAAGCGAAGGAGCATGTCAATGAAACGTGTCAGCTTCATCGCTCTCTTACCACTATCTTGCTACATACAATGGCAGTTTCATGGAGATTTTTCAGAGGAACGAATTAAACTGACTATATTGACAAGACTTCATAGGAATTCGCTTTCTTGTCTGTTAGCGCATTGTCACAAAGCAAAGCCAAACAAATAAAAAAAAGGAAAAAATCGACAAAAGCTTACGCCGTTCACGCCACCAGATAAGTAATACCTGTGTCTGTCCGGCTTTCGATAGTTGCAGGTGACACAACAATGAGATCAAAAAGGAAAAATAATAATAATACAATCTCACAATAGCAAGAACTTTATACAGTAACTTGAAAGGGATTCAGAAGAAACTCTTACGACTGTATCCCAATGTTAATGTATGTAATTGTATGTATAACAAGTAATTTGAAGCATACTAAGGTAGATTGTTATCCGATTTGAGTTCACACTGAGTTCATCTAAATTAAACCTATCAATATCAGTTGACCCTGTTGCGTTCACACCGAAAGAAATAAGGGGAAAATGTTACTCTGGATTGCTAGATTGACTACATGCTCGTGTTATGATATAAGTTTGCCGAAATTTGCACTCTTGAAAACCTGCTTTTTACTCTGAGATACCTTGATAAATTTATTTCTGCATATGACCATTACATTCATCTTCACACTGCATATTTAACTTAACTTTTCATAAACAACAACGGTGTATCGAACGCGAATACTCAGTGATGTGAAACGGAACGCGCACTTCCTATTCCTATATTGTTTCAGTTGTGCATGTCACATTTCAGAGAAGAAAAGACACAAGCACTGACATGGCCGAATGTTTTTGCCTGGCAAATAAACCAAAACAATTACAAGAGAAAGGATGCAACCGCAATTCTCTAGACATGCAACTTACATATCCGCTTGTGCTCAGTGGCGGCCTGAATCATATTTCAGTTTATTCCACAGGTAATTATATCCCTTGTAATTTAAAAGCCGATACTAGATTAAGTTCGACTAAGAACTACATTGGTTTATTTCTACAGTTAAAAAGACTATTATGGTCGTGTGTCCTGTTGCCATAATATAAACGAAAAATTTCAGAGTGCAAAGTTACCATTTTCATCATATGACCAATTTTCTCAGGTGTTTTACACACTGCCAGACTATTTGTGAATTTTATCATGCATCTGCTTCAAATACCACCTGATAACAGGGGTATGATAACACAATGTGATATCATGTCACTACAAAACTGCGCTTGCGCGAATTATTTCTGGTCATGCCTTTAGAAACGATCTCTGAAGATGATTGGCTGTGTACTAACGTTGGCCGTGATAACAGCTTTCGGTTGGGTATATGACGTCACCGACCTAAGTAATAATGCATTCGCGACGTCAGCAAGTTAGAACAAACTGCGTTTGATTTTCATTTGTTGGAGTCTCTTTAAACCTCAAAAACGATGTAAGTGTCTTTTGATATCAACTTTATCAGGCTTGACCAGAAACACGTCGAACTGGCTCGGCAAGCCTCGCCATTCCTAAACTGTTTCTGGTCTCGCCTGATAAACTTGATATCAAAAGACACTAACATGCTATTCTCTATGTATCTTCAAAAGCATTTATTCAAGTTGTACAAATGATAGAAACATGAAATTACATTAAATTACCCTGCTATTAGCTGCCCTGATTCACAGACGGCTACAAAATACAAAGTTTCAGTGAAATGCCTTGAAAACTGTAGCTGCCAGCCTACACTGACTGCCTTGTTTTCTAAAAGAAAAAATAGAAATTACAGTATGCGTTATTCTGACCTTTGTCGCCTGATGTTGTCAGGGTCACTGATGAAGCTTCAGTAGCCGAACCTTCGAGGTATGGCCCCTGTTTCTTTCTTGTGAATGTGTTCTCTGCTCTTGAAGAGACTCTTTAGAATTTTAATTTTACTACACTGCAGCTGGTGTTGTGTTGTATGGCGGCCGAAAAACGTCTCGCCGTACACCATCCATAGTGCAGATTATATTTCATATTGTCCTTTAAGATCAGAGGATATATTCTAAGAATTTTTATCATTTGGACCATTTGTGATACTAATCAGTCGTTGAAATGACTTAATTATTAAAATTTAACAATTACAGTATGCTTCATTTAATTAAAATCTTAAAGAGTTCTTTTAAGAGCAGAGCATATATTAATAAGGATGAACATCGGCCATACTTTGTCGCCAGATGCTGTCAGGGTCACTGATGAGGCTTCAGTAGCAGAAATTTTGAAGTATGGGCTATGTTTCTTTATTGTGAATGTGTTCTCTGCTCTTGAAGGAACTCTTTAATGTTTTAATCTTTCCCAATGTAAGTCAGTTGCTTTTGCAAGGGGTCATAACTCTGAGTGAAGTGACCTTTCTTGCTTAAAGAGAGAGGAGCTTGAAATAGAAAATGACAGAGTTCATTTGCTTTAATTCAAAAAGCATTGTACTGAACTACATATACCTTTCTTTGTTTTACTACACACCAGCTACGACGCTGAACATATCACACGTGGTGGCACATCCTAACCCATCGTTTATTGGATACTGTGTAACGTATGCAAATATAGACAAGAACTCCCCAAAATGGTACTGGACCGGATGCGGAAGAAGTCTCCATCCACTGTGTGAACCTTTGACAACAGAAAGTAAATAGTTGGTATATGTTAACAGTGAATGTCTAGGCCGGTCTAGTCTGTAGTGTGTGACAATATGTTTAATTTATCGAGCTATTGTGATCACTCTGTGTCCGTCGTCCGTCCATCCATTCATAAACTGTTTCTTTAATGACTTCATCAAACTTGTTGATAAGCATCGTTGCATCAATGTCTCTCATGAACAGAAAACTCAGTTCCAGTGTAGAAGTTGGTTTTCTTTTATACTTTTCGATGAATTATAGAGATTTCTCTGTGAAATCGAAACTGATAATCTCACTGTTTCAAACAGTGAAATTATCACTTTCGATTTCACTGTTTCAGAAATAGGATTTTTGTGAAATAGCCTCAAGCTTTTTGTTGATTAATTGGTTAAATCTTATCTGGCTTGACAAAAATTACGTCACACTTGTTTTCACGTCATTACGACGTTAATGACGTTATTTAAAGCGCCAACGTAACATTCTAATTGCACGCGACGTCAGGCCGCCTGAGTCTCCTGTAGACATTCTTTCTTGGCAATTTTTTCGAGATCTGCTTATCAAAATGATATTTCAAGCTATTTTTCAGTTGCAAACTATGTTTGCAACCAAAATCATACCCAGTAAACACGCTGGAAGCATCAAATTTGACGTAAAACGGCTAGAAAAAAAGTTGTGTTTCTGGCGTAATGGCTGACGCTCTTGAATAAACAGAATTATTGCGATTTTCAAGCATGAAAGAAATAGAAAAAATGACTTTTTTCAGTGTAAGATGAATTTTATTTCACTCATGAACACCAAAAGCGGTATTTTCACTCGTGGCTTCGCCACTCGTGAAAATACTGCTTTTGGTGTTCATTCGGTGAAACAAAAATCGATCTTACACTGAAAAAGTCAAATATCCTCTATTTAATGGCGACACCATTTATCCTCATGAACAGTTGGATTTTGAGCAAACCTAGTTTGATGCATTTTTGTGTCAGTATATTTCAAGTTAACCTAAAACATCGCTTCGATGCACATGTAAATAAAACTGGCTGACAAATTGAACGTCTTTAAATGACTTCTTCTCATGAATATCTTTAAATTTTAAAGATATTCATGAGAAGAAGTCGATTTTATGGTTAACGCTTCTACCAACTGCTATGATTGAAACTGCATGCGAATTTGTTCAGTCTTGCGTGAGCTTGTAGAAGCAAACAATTATAAATTATTTTTCTTCTTTCTTGTAAAAATGATTTTCATGGGGGGCAGCGTTCCTCTGTTGTTCTTGCAGTTGAGTGCTATCTTGTTTCATCTCAGGGCCTATAAGTTTGGGCAGGTT
Source organism: Ctena decussata (assembly GCA_963989385.1). NCBI lineage: Eukaryota > Metazoa > Mollusca > Bivalvia > Lucinida > Lucinidae > Ctena > Ctena decussata. Next base: position 71,986 of record CAXDIV010000069.1, read on the forward strand.
TTGGAAATAAATTTCGGTTCCTGACCACTGCCGTCGATTCTACCTTAAAGGCAAATACATCATATAGTCAGTTTTCAAACTACCAGAGTACAGATTGAGGTTAAATTGTGGATGATACATGTATATAAAGTCACACACTCATGTTTTCGGTTTAGTTCAAGGTGTCATAAAACCACTTGATGTAAGTTAGTGACATTAGCGCTGCACTATCGCATCTCTGCGTATGAACAGTTTGTTTCCATATCATCCATCGTTTTTATAGCTTCACACTTTGAAGGAACATCAGAACTTAAGATGCCGAAAACTGAAATACCAGCTGAGAAGTTGTGGCCCGTTATTGAATTGGCACTTTTATTCTAAATATTGAACCGTTGTGCTAGAACTCTTAGTTTCATCATGGTGAATAAGATCCATGCGTTGAGATTTAGTTTCACGTGATGCCATTGTGATGGACTTCATTTGATCCGAAGTGCTTATTAGTGACACAAAAAACATTTCATCCATAGTTTAGGTTCCCTGAGCTGAAGATCTCAATTATCTGCTACCGGTACTGTAACAGCTTGATTGTAACATTTCATTATATATTTGATCTATAGTTTCAGCTTCCCTGAGCTTAAGATCTCGATCATTTGCTATCGGTATTGTCACAGTTTGATCGTATCTGTTCTCATCTCTTTATGAGACTCTGGTAATAGAGGATGAAAAAATAATGACACATTGCGTTCATCCGTAAAGCGCCAATAATGAAACTAGTTGAATTTGCGAATAGCTTAGCTCTAGATGAGCAGGCTTATCTGGATCTACAGTGTTTGTCCTCTGGTATTTGAATTTTCAAGATGATAGCTTGGACGAAGCATTTTTTTTAATTTTTGCAGAAATAGATATTTTCGCCTGATTTTTTGGCACTTTAAGGATTAAAACTTTACTAAATAACAGAAACTAAAACTTTAATTTTATTTTTCATAGTCTATTCATCCCATAGGGAGTATTATGTGATGAATACACTGTGAAAAATAAAATTGTAACAAAGATTGTGCTTTAATGAGATAAAATTTTAATGTTATATATGATATCATCTGTTTCGTATGATGTCATTTATAAATTCCTATATATTATATACGGAAACGTTTTCCCGCCACCCTTATATTATCTATACATCGTTGTATTTTGAACGTTTTATTACACACTTATATAAATATATTTCACTATTGAGAGTTTATAAACTTAACATATATTCCTCGCCACTGTCTGTACATTAAAAACTGACATAACAACACATAAAAGCCGGGCCGCGTAGCACAGTCGGTAGGGCGTCTGACTTAGAAGCCAGAGGTCCTGGGTTCGATACCCGGTTCGGCCACTTACTTTCATTTTCCCTTCAACTGATTCTAGAAGGGCAGTTGTCAGTTACTGGTGAAAGTAAGTGCACTTAGTACTGGTTAACCGCTTAGGAGGTCTAAGCCTGCCCAGGAATAGTGTGGTTAGGTTAACTGACCGTCCCGACATGACCATAGCTGTTTACAGTGGACGTTGAACAATAACACAATAACACAACACAACACAACACAACATATAAAAACAACCAAAATGAACCAAAACAGAACCGCCGCCTTGGGACGGCCAGTAATGATATTACTGGGGTTTGGGGATGAGGGGGGGGGGGGGGAGGGGACGGGGATTTAACCGGCTTGTGGTCGGGACCAACCCATGCCCTTGGTTCTGCTTTGGTTCATCAGACACTTATTTGTCCGCTCATTAACGTTCAATTAGCTGTAGCTCATTTACTTTTGTTAATACTAATAAACGTCTATTTATAACACACTTTGTGTTGAACACGAATAATATATCACCACTTTCACACGCGATATCCGTTTTAATTTAATATATAAAAAGTACTACAAAAAAGCGAGTTGTCTGTTATATCAGTATAAAACTATCAAAATATAACGATGTATAGATAATATAAGGGTGGCGGGGAAACGTTTCCGTAATATATATATATATATATATATATATATATATATATATATATATATATATATATATATATATATATATATATAAATAAATGAAAAACAGATGTACTTGCGATCACAGTATAATTCACAATAAAATCCAATCAGTATTTAGATTATATAGATATGGTAGCAGCAATAACACAAAACGCGAGCGCTTTCATTTCCAATCTTCAGGCGTTTTGACGTTGCTAAGTTACAATATATTACGTAACGTTATTGTTTTAACGTAATGTTCGTACCGTAAGTTTTCGTATTTTTACTACTTTCTGTTGAGTTTTGGAGTGAAAATTTTTATAAAGTATGCCTCCTTCTGTCTTCTTTTAGACACATCGTCTGTTTGCATTTTGTAAAATGGAAAAATCTTATATTTTAGAACTCCACTGGTGCAGCTATCTAAATGTTCACTAAGCGGAATTTTGCGTGTCTTTGGATCTCGTATCTGTTGGTTATGGATTGTCACTCGCTGTCTCAAATTTCCTGTTTTGCCGATGTAATCCTCGTCACATCCCTGGCATCTTATCACATATACTACATTTTTAACGTCACATGACATGTTAATATTTACACTAAAAGTCTTGCCATTTTTAAAATTATATTGGCCACCTTCGATCAAATGCTTGCAAAGTCCACAGTTGCCCCTTTTACATTTTGTTACTGTGAAATTTTGCTGTTTGCTAAATCTGGCCTTACTTAAGATTCTTTTAAGATTTGGCATTTGTCTTTTACTTTTTAAAAATTTGCTAGTTTTCATTATTTCTGTCATTGTCTTGCTTTTCTGAAGGAGATGTTGATTTTCTTTTATGATTGGAAACATTTCCGGATTATTTGGATTATGGGTCGAAACAAAAGGAATGACTTTTTCATCTAAGTTTGATCGATATGTTCTTAGATCGGTCTGAGATTGTGCAAGGGCTTTCTTTATTCCATCCTCTATCAGGGGTAATGGATATTTTCGCCGTTTAAGAAATGTTTTTAGTTCTTCCATCCTTTTTAACATTTGCTGTTCATTACTTACTATAGTTTTGATTCTTCGGGCCAGATTGTAAGGAATATTTTTTCTTGTGTGTTTTGGGTGACATGAATTGAATAAAAGATATTGTTTGCTATCTGTCATTTTGTAAAATAAATCTGTTTCTATCTTTCCGTCTCTGTTTATAACCATTAGGTCAAGGAATGGTAAGTTAGCCATATTGTACTCTACTGTGAATCTGAATGATGTATGCAAATTGTTTAATATCATTTGTAATAAATTTAATTCATTTTCTTCCTTGATAAAGATGATAAAGCAATCATCAAGGAATCTTTTCCAGTTTTTTTCGAAGTACCGTTTGAAGTCTAAATCAAAATTTTCTTGTATCTTTTCATATAACATTTCTTCCAAGTAGCCCAATACTAAAGTGGCATAGGTTGGGGCACACTTGGTCCCCATTGCTGTGCCCTTCAGTTGTTTGTAGTAACTATCATTAAATTGAAAAGTGTTGTTTTTTAGAATGAAACCTAATCCGTTTAAAATAAATGTGTGGCTTATTCTTCCCGGAATTTCATTTGGGTATTTGTCTAACCAGCTTTTTATAGCTTCCAGGCCAAAATCGTGGGGTATATTTGTATAAAGATTTTCTACGTCAAAAGAAACTAAAAAACTGTTTCTTGGAACCTCTTTTGGTAAATTGTTAAGAAAGTCAGTACTGTCTTTTATGTAGCTCTTGACATATTTTATTAAAGGTTTGAGTAGGATATCTAAAAAGTTACTTAACCTATGAGTCTCATTTGCCGGTCCTGCCACGATAGGCCGAAATGTTAAGTCATTCGGAGCATTTATTTTTATGCTGCGTTTGTTTGATTCTGAGCAAGCCTTTTTAATTTCATCTGATTTATGTACCTTTGGTAAACCATAAAAATTGCTTTCCTTTCTGTCAAAGTTTGTCAAATAATCGTGTTCTTTTTTTGTTAATTCATTTGTGTGATCTTTTATCAGTTCTGTATATTGTTTCCATATAATTTTATAAGGATCCCTAGGAAGTCTCATGTAAAAGTCATTATTTTCTAATATGTTTGTTATTTGTTGTTCATAAAATGTTGCATTCATAATAACTGTTGCACCTCCCTTATCTGCCTCTTTTATTATTATGGTTTTGTCATTTTTCAGATTTTCCAAAGAATTACGTTCTTGTTTACTTATATTTTTCTTTATTTTGTCTGTTGGTTTAGGAATGAGAGGATGTTCTGATATGACTTTTATAAAGTTATCTAAATGTTGGTCCCTATTTGATTCTGGTGAAAAATTACTTTTGTTTCGAACTAACGACCCATCGTCTTTGGGTGTCGTGCCAAAGAAATATTCCTCCAGGCGTAGTTTTCTTGAAAATTCTGACAGGTCGTTACTCAGTTCATTTACATTGTTTTTAGTAGGTGTTGGACAAAATTTAAGACCTTTTTCTAGTATACTTACTTCTGATTCAGTTAAGATTTTGTCAGATAAATTAATGATTTGGATTGTATCGTTTGAAATTATTGCCTCCTCGGGTAGCGAGGAGGTCAATTCCCTAAAAAAGGACGCTGACCTTGTGTATCAGTTTGATATGAAGGTGGCCTTGGAATGATATTTGATTGCGAAAAAATTATTGGTTCGTCTGTGTTAGTTCTTTGTCCTTGTCTCTGTTGCTGATTATTCTATATATATAGAATAATTCGATTACAAATGAATATAGAAGTACTTAACATAAATTGCACAACCCGCAGGTTTGCACTATAATCACTGTGTGAGTCCGTCCGTCCATTCGTCCGTTACATGTATCAGTTAGAGAAAACGCTTATAACTCTTGAACCGCATTCTATATTTTGATAAATTTTGCATACTTATACATGTCAACATTATCTAACGACTCGCATGCATGACCGTCTTTTTTGATGGACGAGGCTTTGCTGCGCACAAGTTGAAAATTTACGGTCAAGTAGTGAAAATGCTCATAACTCTTGAACCCCGTGGTATATATGGTTCAAATTTTGTATACTTAAGTATTTTAACATTGTCCAGCCACCGGCATGCAGAACGGTGACGAGGCTTCACCGAGCATCATTTTGGACGGTTGAGCTATTTTTTCCGTCCGTCCGTTATCAGTTAGCAAAAACGCTTATAACTCTTGAACCGCATGAAATATTTTGACAAAATTTTGCATACTTATACATGTCAACATTGTCTAACGACTCGCATGCATAACAACCTTATTTGATGGACGAGGCTTTGCTGAGCACAAGTTGAAAATTTACGGTCAAGTAGTGAAAATGCTCATAACTCTTGAACACCGTGGTAAATATGGTTCAAATTTTGTATGCTTATGTATTTTAACATAGTCTAGCCATCGGCATGCAAAACAGTGACGAGGCTTCACCGAGCATCAATTTGGCCAGTTGAGCTCTTTTATTGAAAATGCTCATAACCATTGGACCGCTTGGTATATTTGCTTCAAATTTTGTATACTTATGTAATTTAACATTGCCCAGCCACTGGTATGCAAAACTTCTTATTGCACATCCCGCAGGTTTGCACTATTATCACTGTGTGAGTCCGTCCGTCCGTTATCAGTTAGCAAAAACGCTTATAACTCTTGAACCGCATTCTATATTTTGATAAAATTTTGCATACTTATACATGTCAACATTATCTAACGACTCGCATGCATAACCGTCTTTTTTTGATGGATGAGGCTTTGCTGAGCACAAGTTGAAAATTTACGGTCAAGTAGTGAAAATGCTCATAACTCTTGAACCCCGTGGTTTATATGGTTCAAATTTTGTATACTTCTGTATTTTAACATTTTCCAGCCACCGGCATGCAAAACGGGGACGAATGTCTAAACAGTATTGTACCACCCACAGGTGTGCATTTTAATCGCTGTGCAAGTCCATCAGTCTGTTTGTCCTTCTGCTGTAGTCAGTGAGTGAAATTGCTCATAACTCTTAACCACATGGTGAAGGGTGTAGTTTGATAAAAATATGCATCATTCTACAAGAAATGACCAATTTCATTTCCATACATTCCTCCTGGCACCAGAAACTGATTATTCTACATTCACCATGGGTTGTGCACATTACCATCAGTTGATTCAAAGATGGAAATTAGGTATGCACAAATAGACATATCTGACGTGCCAAACTTGGATATCAAAATGCACCTAATTTTTGGCAAGTTGGACAATAGATATAAATAAATGAACATGAATGCTTCACTGTCGCACATTCAACTGTAAAGTAGGTGTGTATATAGTCATTATAAATACCGCGGATCAGAAATTTATTGATATTGAATGTTCCAGAATTTTACAAGCAACTTACATGTATATCGGATGGCAAATGGCATGAGCTTTCTTATCTTGTCTTTGTCGAGAGATGACATTTGCTTTACTTTCATTTCAGATGTCAACTTATGGCCATTAGTTAAGTACGAAAACCAAAATATTAACTGGAGGCAATCAGCTGGATTTTGTTTGAACCATGGACTACTTCCGTCTTCTATCTCATATAATTTTAGACAGTATAGTTCTTTGAAAATATCAGCACCCTCGTGGACAGCTTTCTTCCGTGACAATTTGCTTTACACACCCGATAAAGGTAGGTATATTTACATGTATTCGTCGTCGAAGTTTTTAGTTTGGAAAATGAATCATAAGTGCATGTAAACATGTCTTAATTGATGCATTTTAACTGACAAATACATTTGAAACGAAACCATTCACAAGCTGAGAACATCACAACAGGCATGAAAGATTATAACAATCCGTCATGAGTGTCCATGTAGGATAGGGAAATCTCACCCGAGGGGTCGGAATTTCAACCAGGGACGAGGCTTGCCGAGTCTCTGGTTGAAATCCCGACCCCGAGGGTGAGATTTCCCTATCCTACATGGACTGGCTCATGATGGATTATTTTTCTCCCACTGTTAGCGGATTTTAAACTTAAAGTCGGATTAGACTTCAGAACAGGAAAATTCTAACTTTTTAACCAATGATCTGAAGTAAATTTTGACCAGCCCAGTGTGTTTATCGGGCCCTAAATGGGTGTAAACAGAGTTTGCACTTCAAAATTAGATGGAAAAAAACACGATATGTGGACTATTTTATCTTCTAGAGGGCGAAAACAAAATGCAACTTAGCCTCTCACGTCACGCGCGTCAAGTTTGCTAGCGACATTTTTAACCGGTTTTATTGACGTCATTAAAATTGAGTCAGTGACGTCACAAACCCATGATCTGCTATCAAACGTCATCCGACATGCTTGCGACTCCATTTTGTTCATTTAAAATTAAAATATTAGTCAAAAAAAGAAAAAGGCTGGTTGCTAATATAAGAAAGGTGTTGCCAGGTAGAAGATTATAACAATCCATCATGAGTGTCCATGTAGGATAGAGAAATCTCACCCGAGGGGTCGGAATTTCAACCAGAGACGAGGCTTGCCGAGTCCCTGGTTGAAATTCCGACCCCGAGGGTGAGATTTCCCTATCCTACATGGACTGGCTCATGATGGATTATTTTTCTCCCACTTTTAGCGAGCATTAAGCCTCAAGTCGGATAAGGCTTCAAAACATGAAAATTTTAACTTTTTAACCATTTTGAGCAGCCCGGTGTATTTATTGGGTCCTAAAAAGGGTGTAAACACGGTTTGCACCTTAAAAATAGACGGAAAACATGATATGTTGACTATTTTATCTTCCAGAGGGCAAAACAAAATGCAACTTAGCCTCTCACGTCACGCGCGTCAAGTTTGCTAGCGACGTTTCATAACCGGTTTAAGTGACGTCATTAAAATTTAGTGACGTCACAAACATATGATCCGTTATCAAACGTCGTCAGAGATGCTTGCGTGTCCGTTTTGTTCATTTAAAATTAAGATATTAGTCGAAAATTGAAAAAGTCTAGTTGCTAATATAAGAATGATGTTGCCAGGTGTAAGATAGAGTTTTCTCCCACCTTTGCCTATATAAGATAGGCTCTCAGCTCATATAAGAAATTTCTATCTTATACCTTGCAACATCTTTCTTATATTAGCAACCAGACCTTTTCATTTTTTGACTATTTTAATTTTAAGTGAACAAAATGGACACGCAAGCATGTCGAATGACGTTTGACAGCAGATCATGGGTTTGTGACGTCACTCAATTTTAATGACGTCACTAAAACCGGTTAAAAACGTCGCTAGCAAACTTGACGCGCGTGACGTGAGAGGCTAAGTTGCATTTTGTTTTCGCCCTCTGGAAGATAAAATAGTCCACATATCGTGTTTTCCGTCCAATTTTGAGGTGCAAACTCTGTTTACACCCATTTTAGGACTCGATAAACACACTGGGCTGGTCGAAATTTACTTCAGATCATTGGTTAAAAAGTTAGAATTTTCCTGTTCTGAAGCCTAATTCGACTTGAAATTTAAAATCTGCTAACAGTGGGAGAAAAATAATCCATCATGAGCCAGTCCATAAAGGATAGGTAAATCTCACCCTCGGGGTCGGAATTTCAACCAGGGACTCGGCAAGCCTCGTCCTTGGTTGAAATTCCGACCCCTCGGGTGAGATTTCCCTATCCTACATGGACACTCATGATGGATTGTTATATTCTTATATGAGCTGAGCGCCTATCTTATATATGCAAAGGTGGGAGAAAGAAATTTCTTATATGAGCTGAGAGCCTATCTTATATAGGCAAAGGTGGGAGAAAAAGATATTCTAACTTAACTTTTTGCAGTTAAGCAAACTATTGGGAAACAGTTGTTATATTTTGATAAACAGTTATAAATTCACGGACAAACTCATATACAATGCCCGATAGTCAAGCAGGCAAGTTGCTTAAAGTTTACATTATGTCACTGAAACAATCGAACGGAATTGAAAGAATGAAAAAAAAAGAAAAATAACTAAAACGATAAGATGACACTGCCATCGCGCATGTAAAAGTTCTTGCAGTGCGACAATTCAGAATCAGGGTGCCGATCGTTTTTAGTTTTATTTTGTTCAAGGTGTTGCAAGCTCTGATGCCAGTTGTGCCTTTGCTGTGGTCGGAGAAGACGAAATGCCAGTATTGCGATTTCGACCCTGTTATACGGAGGAGAAAGTAAATTTCATCTGCCAGAAAGGTAAACATTTTAGTATTATAAAATACTCGTTTTTACTCACAGGCAAATGCAAGCATGCTCTTTTTGAATTCGTAGTTTTAACCCATTTTTATGCCCCCCCCCCCCTCCCCAACATCGGAGAAGTTGAGGGGGCATATTGGTTTGGGCCTGTCTGTCCGTAACGCTTTTAAGCAGCTTGGAAGCTCAAGAACCCCTAATGCTAGAATCTTGAAATTTTATATGTGGCATGTACATGAAAAATAAGCAGATACGTATTTTTTAATTTTTTTCACTTGTCATGTATTTCTAAAGTTATGCCCCTTTTTTGACTTAGTGCATTGCAAGCCTATGGAACCTTGTTAGCAAAATATCTCAACAACCCCTGATGCTAGGATCATAATTTTTTGCAGGAAGACATTGCCTATAAAGTAGATGGCCTGATTAACTTTTTTAAAAAATCGTGAATTTTTGACTGAGTTATGCCCATTTTTCAACTTACTGCATTGTAAGCCTATGGGACCTTGTTAGCAAAATATCCCAAGAAACCCTGATCATGATATATTGTAGGAAGACATTTCCCAAGGTGTAGATTACCTGATTAACTTTTGAAAAAAATCATGAATTTTTGACCGAGTTATGCCCCCTTTTCAGCTTAGTGCATTGTAAGCCTATGGAACCTTGTTAAAAAAATATCTCAAGAACCCCTGATGCTAGGATCATGAAATTTTGCAGGAAGACATTGCCTAAGGTGTAGATGACCTGGTTAGCTTTTGAAAAAAAAATCATGAACTTTTGACTGAGTTATGCCCCTTTTTCAACTTAGTGCATTGTAAGCCTATGGAACCTTATTAACAGAATATCTCAAGAACCACTGATGCTAGGATCATGAATTTTTGCAGGAAGACATTGCCCATGGCGTAGATGCCCTTACTAACATTTGAAAAATAATAGCGAATATTTGACCGAAAAATGCCCCTTTTTCAACTTAGTGCATTTATGCCTATGGAACCTTGTTAACAAAATATTTTGACAGCCCCTGATGCTAGGATCATGATTTTTTGCAGGAAGACATTGTCCAAGGTGTAGATGACCTGATCAACTGTTGAAAAAAAATGTACATTTTTGACCGAGTTAAGCCCCTTTTTCGACTTAGTGCATTTAAGCCTATGGTACAAAAGTACTTTACGAACGGTCAAGAACCGTTACAGATAGGGACTTGAAATTTTATGCGTGGCATGTACATGAAAAATAAGCGAGCTTGTGAACAAAACGTCCGAAGAACTGCGTAAGTTTTTTATGTTTTTGGCTCACCTGAGCCATAGGCACGTCCGTCGTGCATCGTCCATCGTGGGTCGTGCGTCGTCCGTAGTGCGTCGTTAACAATTTGCTTTAAATGTCATCTTCTCTAAAACCACTAGGCTTAGGGCTTTGATATTTGGTATGAAGCATTGTCTAGTGGACCTCTACCAAATTGTTCAAATGATGGCCCCAGGGTCTAAAATAGCCCTGGGGCAGGGGGTCTTGGGTTCGAAACCAAAATATACTTAAAAATCTTCTTCTCCAGAACGGTTTTGCTCAGATGCTTGAAATTTGGTATGTAGCATTGCCTAGTGGTCCTCTTCCAAGTTTGTTCAAATGGTGGCCCTAGGGTTCAAAATGGTCCCGGGGCAGGGGGTCTTTGGTTCGAAACTTAAATATACTTAAAAATCTTCTTCTCCAGAACTGCTTGGCTCAGATGCTTGAAATTTGGTATGCAGCATTGCCTAGTGGTCTTCTACCAAGTTTGTTCAAATGGTGGTCCCAGGGTTAAAAAGTGGTCCCGGTACAGGAAGTTTCAGGTTTGAACCATAGAAATACACAGAAAAATATTCAAAAATCTTCTCCTTCAGAACTGCTCAGCTAGGATGCTTGAAATTTGGTATGTAGCATTCCCTAGTGATCCTTTACCAAGCTTGTCCAGGTGATGGCCCCAGGATCCAAAATGGCTACGCCCCAAGGGGTCCAGGGTTTGAACCATAGAAAAACATAGAAAAATATTCAAAAATCTTCTTATTCAGAACCCCAATGCTCAGATGCTTGAAATTTGGTATTTAGCATTGCCAAATACTCCTTTACCAAGTTTGTTCAAATGGTGGCCCAAGGGTTCAAAGTGGCCCGGGGCAGGGAGTCCCAGGTTTGAACCATAGAAATACATAGATAAATATTCAAAAATCCTCTCCTTCAGAACTGCATGGCTCAGATGCGTGAAATTTGGTATGTGCTATTGCCTAGTGGTCCTATACCAAGATTGTTCCAATGATGGCCCCAGGGTCCAAAATGGCTCCGCTCCAGGGGTACTTGGTTTGAACCATAGTAATACATAGAAACAATATTCAAAAATCTTCTTCTTCAGAACCGCGATGCTCAGATGCTTGAAATTTGGTATGTAGCATTGCTCAATAGTCCTTTTACCAAGTTTGTTCAAATAGTGGTCCCAGAGTCTAAAATTGCCCCCTTGGCATGGAGTCAAAGGTTCGAACCATAGAAATGCAAAGAAAAATATTCAATAATCTTCTTCTTCAGAACCGCAAGGTTTAGATGCTTGAAATTTGGTATGATGCATTGCCTAGTGGTCTTTTACCAAGTTTGTTCAAATAGTGACCCCAGGGTTAAAAAGTAGCCTTGCGGCAGGGAGTCCTAGGTTTGAACCATTAAAATACACAGAAAATTATTCAAAAATCTTTTTCTTCAGAACCACTTGGCACAGATGCTTGAAATTTGGTATGATGCATTGCCTAATAGTCTTTTACCAAGTTTGTTCAAATGATGACCCCAGGTTTAAAATGGCCCCGCCCCTGGGAGTCCTGGATTTGAACCATAGAAATACGTAGAAAAATATTAAAAATATTTCTTCTTCAGAACCATATGGCTCAGATGCTTGAAATTTGGTATGAAGCATTACCTTGTAGTCCTTTATGAAGTTTGTTCAAATGGTGGCCTCAAGGTCCAAAATGGCCCAGCGGCAGGGAGTCCTGAGTTTGAACCATAGAAATACATAGAAAAATATTCGAACATCTCATTCAGAACCACTGGGCTCAGATGCTTGAACTTTGTTATGATGCATTGCCAGGTGGACTCCTACAAAGTTTGTGTAAATGTTGGCCCTTGGATCAAAATTGGTCCTGGGGCGGGGAGTCTTGGGTTCAAAATTAAAATATACTTAAAAATCTTCTTCTCCAGAACCCCTTAGAACAGATGCTTAAAATCTGGCATGATGCATAGCCTAGTGGTCCTTTACCAAGGTTGTTCAAATGTTGGCGCCAGGGTCAAAAATGGCTCTCTTAGGGGGTCCTGGGTTTGAACCATAGAAATACGTAGAAAAATATTCAAAAATCTTTTTCTTCAGAACCACTTGGCTCAGATGCTTGAAATTTAGTATGTAGCATTGTCTAGTGGTCCTTTACCAAAATTATTCAAATGATGGCCCCAGGGCCTGACCCCGGGGGTCCAGGGTTTGAACCATAGCAATACATAGAAAAATATTCAAAAATCTTCTTCTTCAGAACCACCGGACCGTGTAGCGCAATCGGTAGGGTACCTGACTCGTAAGTCAGAGGTCCTGGGTTCGAATCCCCGTCTGGCCACATACTTTTGTTTCTCCTTCCGCTGATTCAAGAAGGGCAGTTGTCAGTTATTGGCGAAAGTATGTGCACTTAGTACTGGTTAACCGCTTAGGAGGTCTAAGCCTGCCCAGGAATAGTGTGGTTAGGTTAACTGACCGTCCCGACATGACCACAGCTGTTTACCGTAGATGTTAAACAACTAATCAATCAATCAATCAATCAATCAATCAATCTTCTTCAGAACCATTTTGGAAATTCGCAAACTATCAGCGGTACTTATGTTGCATTTGTTTTATGCTCGGTGCTGTTTAATTTATTGTGTTCTCATTTTAACCCTTCTATAATAAAAATAGAAAATAGGTAAAAATAGTTGTTAAATTTTTTCGTATAATTTGCTCAGTCTGCTGTAACCCTTCTGTTGTTCTAAATTATTTAGTTCAATAAAGATAGCTGAGTTGCCACCTATTTGGGAAAGAGCTGCTGACTTGGCTTATCACTTGTAATTGATTGTTTGTTGGGATGTCTTTGTCAATCTTTCCCTTTGATGTTGGGGATAGGGTTTGGGATCTGATTCAGTCAGTTCCTGAAGTGTAGTTACTCTTTAAATTAGTTCAAATGGTAACCCTAGTCTGACCTTTAACCTTTTTTGCTCAGGTGAGCGATTCAGGGCCTCTTGTTTATTGAAGGTAAAAGAATGTGATATAGTACAGGTAATGAATGAAAGGCTTGACGACGACACTGTGCGTACTTGTTGACTTTGCATACTTTCCATCTGCAACAAATTGGATAATACTCGTACGTTCTTGTTGTTAATCAGTATTCGAATTCTCGGTTGATTTTCTAAGCATGCTAATCATTTACATGATGGCTACACTCTTACTGGCGGAGAGAAATTGTGCTGTTTGGATGTTACAGGTTGGCCGTTGAAGGTGGTCTGTGACTGGCTTAATGATATGCACGTAAGTCACGACTAAATGGCGTTGAAGTGTATACATTCTGTTGCCTCTGAGTAGGTTGAAAGGGTTATAAAAACACACCCACTTCCAATTGCTAGTTGATGGTCGTTTCACTCATGACAGTGTACAGTATCTTACGACAACTGCTTGAAACTTATCAAATTTTATGATTACGCAGACCAGTTGCATCATTCAGTCGAATGACATTCAGTAAAAGGGCCTTACACTTCTGAAACGGAAAGACGATGACACATTCCAGAAACGGTATAATTTTGCTTGGCCTCCGGTATCTTAAACCATGCTCTTCAAGATAGACGATTAGACGGCCTGCAACTGTCAATGCAAATGACGCTGCCGTAGCAAATTTAAAGAGTAACTACACTTCAGGAACTGACTGAAACCTATTATGGAGACGGCGTTGACGTAAGTTAACGTCATGACCTCTGGTTGTTATCTCGGTTGGCTGCTTTTCTGACTGTCTTTTGTTGTGCCTGTAGTCCGTGCACGTCATCTAAGGTTTCAAATTTCTGTTATTAACCTCTAACATTATCTCGCGACGTCTCGTTTTGAAACCCCAGTGCCAAAGGACCCAACATCTTCATCTGGTTGCGATATTTGGACAAAAAGCTTCAATTCGATTTCAGTTTGATATTTTAAATGGACCGTTTTGCCAGGAAACTTATATTTATAAGCGATTTTCCTGTGTGTAAACTATACTAAGAACACGAATGACACTTGCTAAATCCTAACTGATTGGATCAAATAAGTCATGTATATTATTGTAAAATTTTGGTGGCTGTAGCTGCATTTATTTTTTAAATATTCAAATAGACTCTACGACTTGACTGAATTAAATGAAAATATCCGACCCTGTTTAAATAAATATGCTCATGACAAGTATTGAAATGTGTAATGTTCAGCGGTCACTCGTTCTAGCACCGGCTTAAGCAGAACTCAATTTTTAATACGACTCTAATGAAATGACTCTAATGAAATCAGTCATCCCGAAGGACCAGAAAGTACATAATCTGCATTAAGGTACGGGGATATGTTTTACAGTTGTCACCAGCTGCAGTGAAGTTTTAATTCTCAAGAATTAGATTCTGTGGTTTAATACACAAATTTTCTGTGCTTACTTTCAAGTTTGGGAGTGTTTGGAAGGTTTTATTGTTGTGATTTCAAAAACTGATATTTTTTAATGCTTCTATCTTAAATGCTTCTGTCTTAACACTTTTCTAGATCTGTGTTACATGCGATACAATGAGAACTGTAGTTCATCTTTCAAGGTATAAAACATGTGGATCAGGATGAGTTTTTGTTGTACTTTACTGTAACTATAGTTATTGTTATTGCTTGAGTGCCTTTTAGTAGTCTGCGACGTTTTGTACATTATTTAAAATTAAATTGTAGCCATCTGCTGGGAAAGTGCTAATCTCTTGGCTTTTCGCCTGTCTTGGTTTGCTTTGTGTGCCTTTTTTATTGTTTCCTTTCCCATTTGGTGTTTAGGGCAGGATGTGGCAAGCGATATTATCGGTTCCTAATTGTTCCCTCCTCAACAACTTTATACAATTTATATAGCTTTTATTAGACCGTTATTAGAATATGATGATGTTATATTTGTGCAGAATATGAAACAAATGAATTAAATAAGATACAAAATGAAGCAGATGGGATTTCGACTGGAGCAACAAAACTTGTTTCAATAAACGCTCTATATACGAGGGGCTTTCGAAAAGATTTGCAAATGGCCTCATGACTTTGTTTAGGGACAAGCTGGGTACAACTGCTTTGCATTCACTAAAAGCACTGCATTTTGGCTTTAAGCTGATACCAAACACTATACAAAGACACTTTTCCTTATTGAGTTACAACTCATTTTAATAGGTCCCAGTAATACCACTGGGCTAATTTTGTATACAAAGTCTTTCCAGTGTTACGCATTCAAGTCGAATATCCTTGTAAATACAAAATTAATTTTTGTCATTTTCTTGTCCATCGTTTTCTACAATATCCATACAGAAGTTAAAAGCGTTGCAACTTTTATCGATTTATTCCTTGCAAAGCAATGCGCAGTTCTAATGACGTTACTGAAATTTACGTCAACGTCATTTTTGAAAGCTTGCAGACGCTTCGTTTTTGGTATTAATTTGAATTTATTGACAGGTTTTCACTGACCCATGTAAATGCTCTTGCTGACTAGATTTTGAATGCTAATACACTTGTTTTCATTACAAAATCATCAAATTTTGGTAGAAATGGTGAAATTGCCACAACATAAAGTACGGATTATCCGATTTTCCGGGCCAGTAGGGAACCTATATTAAAAATAATTTCCGCGATATTTACTGGACAGCATTGTCTGGGCATTGTCTTTAATGAAAAAAGATAAAGAAAAACCAAAGACTGCTGATATATAAATTACGGCCTACTAAAGTAAAATTTTGCAGTGTCTTTAGGGTATACCTCTTTCAAAGAAGATAAAAATGCGTCCTTTTTAAAAAAAATGCACCGGTTTTTCAGACTTCTCAACGCATATCATTATTTTATGTGTTTCTGCAATCAGAAGTTCTGTCTGCATGGTGGTTATCGAGAAATTACGTCATTTGCAAAACTTTTCGAACACCCCTCGTAGCTTGCAAGGTATAAAACATGTGGATCAGGATGAGTTTTTGTTGTACTTTACTGTAACTATAGTTATTGTTATTGCTTGAGTGCCTTTTAGTAGTCTGCGACGTTTTGTACATTATTTAAAATTAAATTGTAGCCATCTGCTGGGAAAGTGCTAATCTCTTGGCTTTTCGCCTGTCTTGGTTTGCTTTGTGTGCCTTTTTTATTGTTTCCTTTCCCATTTGGTGTTTAGGGCAGGATGTGGCAAGCGATATTATCGGTTCCTAATTGTTCCCTCCTCAACAACTTTATACAATTTATATAGCTTTTATTAGACCGTTATTAGAATATGATGATGTTATATTTGTGCAGAATATGAAACAAATGAATTAAATAAGATACAAAATGAAGCAGATGGGATTTCGACTGGAGCAACAAAAGTTGTTTCAATAAACGCTCTATATAGCGTTGTATGTTGGGATTCACTTGAAAAAAAAGGCGGGAAAACCATAGGCTTACCTTATTTTATAAAATGATGTATAATCTTACACCCTCATACCTGTCTAGCCTAATTCCACAGTCAGTTAATAACCTCGTTATGATATCCGTAATGTCAATGATCTTCGAATTGTAGATACTAGAACTCAGCAATACTATCGATCTTTCTTGCCGTCAACAACCAGGGACTGGAACAGTTTATCTGCAGAGGCTAAGCACTCTGATCCTGTAAATTCGTTTAAACGTTACCTCAATAAAGACAAAACATCAGTACCTTATCACTTTTATATTGGTACATGTAGCAGGCGGCCACAGATCCTTCATACTCGATTGAGAACAAACTGTAGTTCATTGAATCGATCTTTCTCTGAAGAACATTTCAGAATCGCCTTTGTGCCGTTGTGGTAGTATTGAAAATGCGCAACACTTCTTTTTTTTTAATCGCAGATACTTTGAATTTAAAAAATAACTACACTTCAGGAACTGACTGAATCAGATTCCAAACCCTATCCCCAACATCAAAGAGAAAGATTGACAAAGACATCCCAACAAACAATAAATTACAAGTGATAAGCCGAGTCAGCAGTTCTTTCCCAAATAGGTGGCAACTCAGCTATCTTTATTGAACTAAATAATTTAGACCAACAGAAGGGTTACAACAGACTAAGCAAATTATACGAAAAACATTTAACAATTATTTTTACCTATTTTCTATTTTTTATTATAGAAGGGTTAAAATGAGAACACAATAAATTAAACAGCATCGAACATAAAACAAATGCAACCGCAACGAAAGTACCGCCTTGGGACGGTCAGTAATAACTACTGGGGGGTTTAAACCGGTTTTACTGGGCCCAAAGTTCAACGTACAGAATTATTAAACGCCATTTCTTTATACACGAATCCTTCTCTCAATCTGTTATTGTATGGGGATTTATTGTTATCCCATGAAATAAACAAAACAATATTTGAAAGTGTGCACAAATATATTTTAAACACGCATCTTTTTTAGCAATAATATTCTTATGGAAATCAAACACACGCGACTGATCTACACAATAACCGACCAAAATCTGAGTGCCCCGGAGTTTGCGCCCCATCTTTCTCTTCCCCCAAAACCCGAATTGTCTATTTTTGTTTTTCCCTCCCTTTTATGTGTGTGTATGCTGTATAAGTTTATCTACATATTTTTTTTTTCTTTTCTTTTTCATGTAGTATTTGAATGCTGTCATCGTACTGGTCTTTGTGATGTGTCGCTTTTTGCGTTGTTTGTAGTTGACTGGCATATACAGATCTATTTGAAATTGATAATTAGCGAACTTTGATTCATCGCAGAAATCTTTACAATAGTAGTCTGTCTTTCATAATTGCCTTTTTTCTGTGTTAATGTTTCATAACGATACAAATTGCATGTGTTTAAACTAACAGTATATGGCCATTTCACTGAATGTTATATGTTCCGCCGGATAGTACACGATTTATTAATGTTTAGGAGAAGAGCTGTGTAAGCTTTCAGCTTTCGTTCTGATTCATTTAATTTGTTCAGTTGTGTTGTCTACATATGTATTGTAATGTGAATTTATTGAAGAAATAAATATGTTTAAACCAACAACTTTCTATTAGTCTTTGACTTTTTTACATACTGTAAAACAGCCTCGCAGCCGTTTGCTAGGAATGAGCTGACCTTCTGGCTTTTCGCCTGTCTTGTTTTGCGTGCCACCTTTATTGTTTCCTTTCCTATTTGGTTTTAATCTAGTGAAAAAAGTTGTCCGTGTCAACAATGCGTTTTCTTATATGAATAATTTCATTTTGAAGGCAATAAAATCCCAGTTTAAAAGGTTATATGATAAACAGAATTTTACACTCGTGGTCATTTCATATGAAATTTATGAAACTCGCCGAATGCTCGTTTCATAAATTTCATATGAAATGGCCACTCGTGTAAGATCCTCTATTTCTCACCCACTTGACAAGAATATCCCTTTCTAGAGGTGTCTGAGATTTTTCTATCTCGGCCTGCTATCTCAGCCTAGGCTCAGAAAGCTGTCTCAAAATGCCAATCATCGCTATATAGTAGAGCCCAATTAAGAACACACTTTAATTCAACAAATCAACTTACTACCTGTCATGTCAATTGCATGGAGAATGTGAAATTGACACCCAGTAATGTACAGGAAGTGTCACTGTAGATTTCTGATTAGCTGCCAATCATGAAAAATGCATGCACAAGGTGAAATTAACGCACATGTCAAACTATTAAAAGAAAATTAGCTTCAAGTTTATAGGAATGGCTTCAACAAGAAGTGTAGGTGTCCAATGAATATTCTGTTCTACAAAATATAATGGGTGAGAAAAATAATCAATGATGGGGTTGAGGCCTCGACAAGAAAATCTGAGGCTCGTTTTCAGATTACTAGTTTAAGTCTTATGCTCGGCAAGCCTCGCATAAGACTAAATAATCTAAAAACTAGCCTGAGATTTCCTTGTCTTGGCCTTAACCTCATCATAGATTCTATAAATCTCAACGGATTTTACGTTTATATAAGAACAGATACAGAGTTCATTAATGTAAAATTGTTGTAGATAAGTCGTAAAGTCGCGACGATACGATCGTTTCAGCATGTGTCTAATATAAATGGACATATGTATGTTTGTTTCTACACGAGCTGCCATCTTAATATATTTCAGAAGAAATATTCATAAGAATTGATCGAATAAATTGGAGTTTGGAGCAGGATGTGCGGTTATGTCGGAATTTGATAGTTGCCTTCTCATTCTGCTTTGCTTTTCTGATACTAAACCGACGCAAAGCCTGATACATGTAGTGAATATGGCAATAGAGCCAGGACAATATCTATACACATCCATATTTGATTCAGTCTTGGGGCCCCGAACATTGATTCAATCTTGAGGCCTCAATATTGGTTCAACCTTAATGCCATAATACTGATTCAACCTTGAGACCTAAATATTGTTTCAATGCTTGTCATTCAATCTTGAATCAATGTTGAAGCCGTTATTTACGGCTGTTTTTACCTGTTTATCCAAACAATTTTGGTTCGGTGATAAATTCCAGTTAAAACAAACAAAAGATCAACTGATATATCGTAGTAACTGATAGGCTGTTAAGCGCCCCGAAAATGTATCTAACATTTTTTTTTCTCGTAACAGGAGTTCAAAAATAAAATCTTACCTTGTAAAACGGAAAATGGTACATGTACACAGTCAGGGTTAAAACGAACCCCTGTCTCAGACGTCTCACGATAATGGCGTGCGATGTATACATGCGTATTTAAAGTTTAAATACCTTGTGGAAAAGTTGATTTATGATTGAGATAGCAAGTAAGATTCAATATTGAATCAATCTTCAACACTCAATGTTGAAAAGGGCAATCCTGGATAAATTTTGAATCAGTATTGGGGATATGTTGGTCAGTCTTAAAGCAGTTTTCAAGCTAATTTCAATGAACTTTCGGAGTTTAGTAACGGCTTTTCTGTAAGAGGAGCTCCATACTCTTCAGGCTAAATGAGTACACGACTGTTCACTATTTTAAGAAAAGGGAACAATCATCGATGCTTTCTTTTTGTTTCCTTGGAGGACTCAACCGTTAAAAGAAAGCTTTTGCTCCTAGAGGTTTCCGCTACAAAGTTAACAAAACTTGCAAATCACCCTTTATTGTATTTTATCTAAAGACCAGGGGCCGTATTCATAAAGCCACTTAAGTCGTTGTTATGCTGTTGCAAGGGCTGAATATCTATAAAGGAGATTCCCTACAACTATGACATTTGCTCTGGAGGAACAGTCTTACAAAGACTGTTCCTCCAGAGCAAATTTCATAGTTGTAGGGAATCTCCTTCACAGAAATTTAGCCTTAGCAACAGCATGGCAACCACTTAAGTCGTTTGATGAATACGGACCCTGATGTTCAATTTACATTTCTCTTATCCAAGGGTTGC
>CAXDIV010000069.1:92921-151675 GCA_963989385.1 Ctena decussata
CCCTTAAAATGGTGGATACGCTGTTTCCTGAGGAAACAGCGTATTCACCATTTTTCAGGGGCTTGGTCGTCCAAGGAAGAAAACAGAAAGTTATATAATAATAATAATAATAATAATGATAATGAACTGAGAAGGCAGAGAGCCTTCTAGTTTATAAAGCAATACCGCATTAACTCTAAAGATTCAATTACGAACGCCTTTGTAAAATGTGTCGTTCAAGGGCACCCTATTTGCTAAGTATGATCTGGATCTTCCATGCTTGCCATTACTTTTATGAACTGTTCCAGTAAGCACAAGCTTTTGAACTGAGATGAGCCGCGACACGAGAAAACCAACAATGTGGTTGTGCGCCCAGCGCAGACTCAGAGCGCTTAAAGGGTAGCTTAGGGTCTAAGCTATCACCATGCGGACAGAGAAGAGTATGATCAGACTGGGCGGATGCCCAGACTGATCTGAGTCTGCGCTGGACGCACAACCACATTGTTGGTTTTCTTGTGTCGCGGCTCACATGATTTTTAATGGGGTTAAGGCTACATCTGAGAACAGCATTCATTGGTATCAGAAGCAAGCGAATAGGGACAAATAAAAGTAAAGTGGTAACAAACCTTTCAAATAACAGTACCATACCACCAGGATGAATTTAGTTCACACTTGTTGAGTATCCAGTCGGTAACTAACTAATGTAACTCACGATTATGTGAACTTACCCAAAACAAAACACTTCTGTTCTATTCTATTCTATCCCATAACCTTACTAGGTCGTTGGGGCACCACAGCTGACTTCAAAACAATCCCTTTCCACCTTGTCCTGTCTTCAGCTGCCCTAGTTGAGCTGGCAAAATACATTCCAGTCCACTCCTTGATATTGCCTTCCCACCTCTTCTTCTGTCTACCTCTTCTTCTTTTTCCTTTCACTGTGCCCTGAAGAATTGTCTTTGCTAAACCAGAAGACCTGGAGACATGGCCAAACCACCTTAGTTTCCGTTTTTTGACCAGCGTCAGGAGTTCATCATATTCTCCAATGGCTGCTTGGATCTTCCTGCGAACCTCCTCATTGGTTATATGGTCCTTGTACGAAATGTTCAGTAACCTTCGATAGCATCTCATCTCAAAGGCCTGCGTTCTTTTCTCTAATTCTGCTGTCAAGGTCCATGATTCACAGGCATACAGAAATATGGAAATGACAAGGGAGCGCATAAGTGTCACCTTTGATCCAAGAGATATGTTGTTATCTCTCCAAATTGGTTTCAGCTTGGCAAGAGCTGAAGTGGCTTGTGCTATCCTTGAGAGAACCTCCTGTTTTGAGCCATCATCTGAGACAACTGCTCCAAGGTATTTGAAGCTGCTTACAGTACCCAGCTTCTCCCTCATTACCTTGATCTCCCTCTGGATGCCATCTGCGCTGTTTGTCATCAGTTTGGTCTTCTCAGCACTGATCTCCATCTTATACCTTGTGCAGGTCTGGTCGAGACTTTCAACTACAGCTTCTAGTTCCTGCTCTTCCTCAGCAAGAGCGTCTATGTCATTGGCAAACCGCAGGTTTGTAATATTTCTGCCGCCTATGCTAACCTTTCCGTCATGTTCTTCCAGAGCATCAGAGACATGATCCGTTCGAGAAAAATGTTGAAGAGGGAGGGTGACAGAAGACATCCTTGTCTTACTCCAACTGTTGTTCTGAACCATTCTCCTGTGCTGCCATTTATCAGGACTGCACTTGTAGCCTTGTCATATAGCTGCTCAATGGTGCGAACTAGGTTTGCATTGATATTGTACTTCCTCATGGTGGCCCATAAGGCTGCATGCCATACCCTGTCAAAGGCTTTTTTGAAATCAATGAAGACATGGTACAGATTCTGCTGATGTTGGAGATACTTTTCAAACAGGATTCTAAGTTTGAAGATCTGTTCTGTGGTGCTCCTTCCTGCTCGGAACAAAGCCTGTTCCTCAGCAATTATCTCTTCGGCTTGTGGCTTAAGCCTGTTCAAGAAAACTTTCAGCATGACTTTGCTTGAATGACTGATGAGGCTGATGGTTCTGTAGTTCTGGCAGAGCTGTAGGTTGCCCTTTTTAGGGAGAGTAATAATCAGCGACTGAGTCCATGGGGTAGGCCATTCTCCCGTTCTCCAGATCCTGTTACAGATATCTATTAAAACATCAGTCATGGTCTCCCCTCCAGCTTGAACAAGTTCTGCTGGTATATTATCAACTCCGGCAGATTTGCCTTCTTCAGTGCTGCTACTGCAATCTCAACTTCCTCACGAAGGATTGGTTGTTGATCTTCTTCTGGGGGCTGACTGCAGTCCAGGACCGTATTGTCACCATCAGTCTCATGGTTGTATAATTCTGAGCAATATTCTGTCCATCTGCTGAGAATCTCTTGTTCTTCTGTAAGGCCTTTCCCAGACTTGTCCTGGATAGTTGTGGATCTACCCTGTTTCTCTGAAGTTAGATCCTTCACCAGCTGGTATGCTTTCTTGC
The DNA here is from genome assembly GCA_963989385.1 of Ctena decussata. NCBI lineage: Eukaryota > Metazoa > Mollusca > Bivalvia > Lucinida > Lucinidae > Ctena > Ctena decussata. Next base: position 95,400 of record CAXDIV010000069.1, read on the forward strand.
TGTTGTTTTTGTTCAGGCAAGTTTCGATCTCCTCGCACTGACTAGCTATCCAGTCCTCCTTCGCTTTCTTCACTGCCTTCTGAATCCTCTTGTTCGCTTCCCTGTATTCTTCTGCTCCTCCTGCTTCATACCTCTTCTTCTTCAAATTTCTCCTCTCATCACAGAGGTCGAGAACATCTCTAGTGACCCATGGCTTTTTCCTGCGACGTTCCTTTCCAAGTATCTCACTGGCTGCATCAGTCACTACTGTATTGTAGGTGGTAATCATGGTATCTATGTCCATGTCATCATCCCTCAGACCAATGAGTGGTGCAAATTTTCCACCTATTGTTGCTTGAAAAGTGCATGCCACCTCTGGGTCCCTTAGCTTCTCAAGATCAAACTTCAGTCTTGGCTGGGTTGGCTTTCTAGCCTTCTTCAGACGAACTCGGAAGGTCATCATGACCAGGTCATGGTCACTTCCTATGTCTGCTCCAGGAAAACTCCTTGTCCTATGGATGTTGACTCCTCATCGGAAGCGCTTCCTCACCAAGATGTAATCAATCTGATTGTGGTGTTTCCCATCTGGGCTGTGCCATGTCCATCTTCTTGATGGTTTGTGAGGGCCAAGGGTGTTTGTCAGTACTAGGCTGTTACAGGTTGCAAACTCTAGAAGTCTGAGACCTCTCTCATATGTTTCGTCATTGCAGTAGGGTCCACAAACGTTTTCCCAGTCTGCCTGTGCATCCTTTCTAACCTTAGCATTCCAATCCCCTTGTACAACCAGAATGTCCTTCTTGGGTGTTTGGTCTATGATTTCCTGGAGTTGCTGGTAGAAGTGTTCTACCTCATTGTCGTCATGTCCAGATGTTGGTGCATAAATCTGTATGATGGTGATGTTGAAAGGAGCTGCTCTCAGGCGAATTGAAATCAGTCTGCTGGAGACTGGTCGGCATCCCAAGACAGCACTCACCATGTCCTTATGCACAAGAAATCCAACCCCATACTCATGTTTGCTCTCTTCTCCACTGAAATAAACCTTGTGTCTGTCATCTGTTGACATCTCACCAAAGTTTTTCCAGCGCATCTCACAGAGCCTCAGTACAGTATGTTCCAGTGATACCTGTCCATTGCATGAGTCAGCTCCTCAAGCTTCCCAGCTGGCCTCAGAGTCCTTACATTCCAGGTGCCAATTGAGATGTTCTCCGAACCTCTGATTTTCTTGATCTGTGTTACACCAGTTGCATACTTGTCACCTACGTCCCGGTGTCCAACAGTAGGCGCGGTCATTGTTAACCCGGGCTGCGACCGATCCGGTATTAAGGTCTTATCTATGTTGTCAATCATGGTGTTTCAAGGGCAGGATTCAGCCTGACGGAGCCCATCCCTCTCCAGGCTATATATGTTGACCACAGCCGAAATCCACGATTATTGTATGGCTCGCCTTGGTCATGAACACATGGCCGTTGACTCAAAGAGTTCTTCCGCCATGGCCGTTGACTTCTTCTAGGAAGACTTCCGCCCAGTGATGCTGTGTTAAACCACCCCTTGTTGACCCATAGGGCTGGGAGACTCATGGAGGCGGGAGCGTCTTATTTCCTCCCATCAAGTCACTGACTTGTCCACTGCCTATAATATAGACAACCAGATTCAAAGAGTCAAAGTGATCGGGTCTGTCCCTACCTATCAGTGACCCCCTTAATCTAGCTGTTCCACCAAGCTGAGCAGGGCTCGCTCGGGTCTGGCTGCTACCACTTGATTTAGATTGAAGTTCCACTCTGGCCGTTGACTTCTTCTAGAAAGACTTCCGCCCAGTGGTGCTGTGTTCACAGGTTTTGTTCGTAGGTTTTGTCTAGAGACCTAGAAATGAACTCCCAGGTGGACTGCCTGCCAAGGCTAAGAGCTCCACCTACCCCTTCTAGTTTTATTTAGAGACTAGTAACTCTTAGACAGGACACCTTCCCAGGTTGATGAGCCCCATCTGCCCACATGCAACAGGTAGTACTTGTTTACATGGTACCAGTAGCAGGTTATGCCTGACCTGACCCTATAAACACTTAGTGCAGTGTAAATAGCGAGAAAATACGATTATAATCAGCTGCAACACTAGGAAGCAGATAAAACGTTCGTTACTTTTTTGCGTTAATATATCAGTAAAGCTGCTATTCTTAACTTAAACGGCATATGCATACCAAAACGCTTTACTAATATTGCCAATAGAACGTTTCCACATTTACAAAGAATCCTAGATTGTGTAAAAGAACTTTTTCTTTCGTTACTGTTTAATAACCTTTTTTTAATTAAAAAAAAAAATACAAAAAAATGTATATACAATTAACTACTAAAAATCCTTCCAGTTAATGATAATCAGTAGAGGTTCAAACACTTTTAGAATACTAGAAATATAGGAGTGACTGAAAAACCCCAGCTTTACCCTTGAACATTGATCCCGACTCGACGTAGTGTGTGGAGCTGATAGATCCAGTGGAGTTCCTTTCTCCGGCGGATGGCAGTGCTTGTTTCACTGTCGGGGTCTGATGCTAAGATTTCGATAATTTGAAATTTCATATGTTGTGGGGAATGATTGTTTAGGTTAAAATGGTTGATAATAAAGGATATTATGTTATGTTATTATGATAACATTATAAAATCAAAACGTTTTATCGTCAAAGTTCACATGACTCATGTAAATTAGATGACCAGTTAGCAAACCTATTTTTGCGGTAACAAACCTGTCATTACGAACCTTTTCTCAGTGTATCTGCAATTGTAACTTTCATCAAATCATTTGTATGGTCCCAAATTGTAGTTTAAGTTTTACGGTATGATACATTTGAATGGCTATGTAGAACCATTTGAGAATCATTCCATTATTTTTTGCGGTAAGTACTAAGTAAGGCAAAGAACCTTTCATCCTGAATTCGCACTGTCGGTTCAGGGTCTAATACACTTTAATATATCTTAAACTTTCGTGTATTTATCCAGCTTCAGTGTTGTTTTTTGAACTCCTGCATATCATACCCGACTTGTAAACCATTCATGATATCTTTATAATTTTTGCAAAGCCATTTGCACTCACAATGCCAGGTAACTGACCTTTCATCAATTTCGGCAACAAGGAAGTAGCGAACAAACAAAATTAAAGGACTCTATTGGTGCAGAAAAATAATGGTTTTCATAGAGCAGACTCATGTACAAATCCAAAATCCCATTTGCTAACATCATGGTGGAATCATGTATTTCATGCTAAGATCTCAGAATTTGAATAAGTGCTCGGCGACAGTAACGAACCTTTCATTTTTTATACTTTGCGTTTCTCCATGATACCATTCAGTGGCAGTGTCATTGCACATTATCCTAATGTAACAGGTTTAGGTATATAAACACTTCTACAGCCTGGCTGTAGAAGCCAGCTTTTATGGCGACGCGGGTAGAGTGTATGGTTCTTTCACGAAGTTAAGCAACGGAGATCGCGGTTAGTACCTGGATGGGTGACCGGTTGCTTGACTTGGTGGACGACCCGGCTAACGCTACACTATGAATACATACTAGAGGGACAGCATAACTTTGTATTTTGAACTAAATTTTATGGAAAAAAGAAAGTCAATGTGTCAAATAATCACCAGCGACACTCAAACTGGCTACCCAGCCAGCAAAATATATGGGACCCATATGGGCCCCATGTGGGTATTTATATGGGTCCTATATGGGCAAACCATATGGGACCAACATGGGTTTTGCAACCGGGCTCCATATGGGACCCACAAGGGCAAGCCCATATGGGTCGCATATGGGAACCATACGGGCCCCATCCCAGATTTGGCCCATGTCCTGCCCACTTTTGTACATCTATTACTGGTTTAACTCTGTTACTTTTGTGTTACTGATTATTTCAATAGCTTCCACGAAGACGTAGAAGATCTCAAATGTGCACAAATGCACAAATGAAGTATCCCATCATCGCTCACTGAGCGATTTGTGGGAAGTTTTTCGAGATGTTAAATCCATACTACATAGGTAAACTTATTGCAGGAAAATATTATTTCCAGTAGGTTTTGAATTTTGATGGCACATTTGTAAGAGATAAGATGTAAATGACCAACAAAAGAGATGCAAATGGTGAAAGAAGTATTAAACTTGATTGAATTTATTTTCAGTTTTGTTATCGAATGAGTATATTGATTGTAATTAAAACATTACTAGATATTTTTCAGGTAGAATGTGGGCAAAATGTGGGTTTGCCCATATGGGACGCGTTTGGTAACGATTTGAAATAAAGGTCCATAAATAATCACTTAAACTTTCTTGTAAAGAGAAACAGTATACATGAAAATCAAATAGCACCCTTTATATATATTTTCCTTTCACCACAACAAAATTGTGTGTGTTTAGAAAATTAGATAACCAATAATGGCCCTATGTGGGTCCCACATGGGCTAAATTTCCTATATGGGACCCACATCGGTCCTATTTGGGCATTATGCCCAGGTTCTGCCCATATTGGACCCATTTAGCCATGCTTGCTGGGTACTAGGTTGAACCCCTTTACTGAAAAGGCGTGTGGATCTGTACAACCATCATCAAACGACCATATATAACGTTTAAAATAAACATCAGTCAATCATTGCCTATCTTTTTATTCTCTAATGATACGTGTAGTAAGTTTCTGTATTTTACGTTACTGGACGAAAACTTGTTTAACAAACTGATTTGTTTGTAAACTGATGCTGACTAAACGATTTAAGTAACTGATTACCTGACCACCTTCATGTAGCTGGGGAGCTTTATTTATATCTAGTATCACTCGAAAGTAAGACGGATCGGCTTTTTCGCTGTCAGCAGTAGAGACTCTAAACTCGCCAACCGTGGCTCTGTAGAATTGTCCGGGTTGATCACTTTTTCTTGTGAAATGTAAGTAAAACAATCTGTTCTCGCTAAAATCCGGATGAAACGCCATCCCTAGCAAACCGTACTCTGTCCCAAATATATTTTGGTCCACAAATACGATATCGGGAATACCTAGCATTTTTGGGCGAATGTCTATAAACGGCTCAGGCGATATCAGACCATTTGGATAGTAAATGTTCACCACGCCTGCCAGTTCTCCAACAAACATCCGTTTTGACCCGTCGTTCGCATGTGTTAAAATCGTCGGAAATTGTAATGCCTTTTCTCCGAGTTTCTCCAAGCATAAACATCCTTCTGAGGTGTGGCCTTTCGAAAGAAAATTGATTATTGCGCAAAGAAGGTATCCGCAATGGTTGAAAAAATAATTTCTTTTTGCAACCATTCTGATATTTTTTTTTTTACAAAACTAATACATGTAATAGATTTGATGTAAAGGAAGTTTAAAAAAAAACTTCAGCTACAGGGGTTTCAAATGCTATCAATCAAATAAACGAATTGAGCATGAAACGCTTCTTTCCGTAAGTGCAGACTCGCCAGTCTCAATATCTCCCCGTACATGCAGACAAAACCAAGCCCTATCTTACACATATAGAACAACATCGTCACCAAAAGGCATTGCCCCAAGTGACTGGACTTAGCTGATATTTTGTGACCAAGCTTCTCTTTATGAAAAAAATCGTAGATCGAGTAAACATACTAGACTAATGAGACTGCTAGAAAATAAAACGATAGGCAATGATCAGGAATTAATACAATCAAATCCCACATTCCGCCCTCAAAACCAATAGGAAAAGAAGCACAAACACACACATGGAAAAATTGACACAAGTTCACGAAATACACGCACGGTAAACCGAAAGAGAAGCAAGAAGCTTGTCTAGAATCAACACTAGGTTTTGTCCAGGAGCGATCCCCTTGTTATGGTTTAGTTCATCTCCACTAAGAAGTCCATAGAAAATAATTGAGCCGTGACACGACAAAACCAACAATATGATTGTGCGCCACCGTAGACTCAGATCAGCCTGGGCATCCGCCCAGTATGATCAGATTTTCGTTAAGTGCTCAAAGGGTTGCTAAGAGTCTAAGCTACCTCCATGCGGACAGCGAAGGCTCTGATCAGACTGGGCGGATGTCCAGGCTGATCTGAGTCTGCGCTGGGCGCACAACCACATTGTTGGCGCTTTGTCGTGTCGCGGCTCAATTATATCGACTAAGAGGTCTAAAAAATGTTTATTAAGCAGTTTCTATGGACTTGTTCCAGATACAATAACAGCTTTTGCCGTCCTTGCGAAGTTAAAACATCAATAGAGCATAATATACTGTAAGTGTATTGTTTTTACACCAAATATATAACAAGAGGACCAGGATGCTCTGAATCGCTCACTTGAGTGAAATGGTCAAACATCAAACTAGGGCGAATTACTAAGATACCGTGCTGACTCCAAATATGTTTTGTTATTTGGGGACTTTAATTCGCGAACTGGTACATTGTCTGACTATTTGGTAGTACATGAAAAAAATGCGAAATTAATAGCATGAAAAGTAAAAAGTAGGCAATGATTAGGAATTTATACAATCAAATCCCACATCCCGCTCTCAAAAGAGAGAAACAGAGAAAGAAGCACACACACGGAAAAAATTGATACAAGTTCACGAAAGACACGCACGGTAAACCGCACGAGCAGCTCTTTCCCAAACAGGTGGTCATTCAGCTACCCTAATCAAGAGCAGCATCAACATCTATTCTTATATCAAGGTTGGCCGGGAAATACTGGGACGGGAATTACCAGTGGTAATTACCGGTAATTACCGTCCTGTGAAATACTCCTGATTTGGCCAAAGTGGGAAAAACTGGGAAATATGAAATTTTAGAGCTGTTTTTCTTAAAATATTCAATCATATTTCTTTAATTTTAAATTGATACCACATATTTGTTATCATTTATAAGCATATCATGCAAATAATGTTGTAAATTCCAGGACTGTTCCATGCCAGAGGACACAGTAGACGTTTCACAGTTGTGTCAAAGGCTATAATTTCAAAGAAAATTGCCTTTAAAATTCTTACTTATAAAAATATCAGACTGTAAACTCCCTTCTTATCATCTAACAGACTGGTGGTGTTGAACACCACCAGTCTGTTAGATGATAAGAAGGGAGTTTACAGTCTGATATTTTTATAAGTAAGAATTGTAAACACAATATCTTTCTATCATCTGGTTCTTATACAAATGTATATACGAAACTGAGCTGCTGTTTTACTTAAACCTTTTTGCCTGGTTCAGGGATCAGCCTAGGGTTCTCAGACAAGAAGTTTTGCGACATTTTCTGAATTTCAGGGAGAAGTTTTATCTCAAAATTTTGATTTTCTATATGTTTTATACATTTTAACTTCTCACTCAGCTCAAAATAGGGAGAAGTCAGTCAGCTTAAGGAGACAATTTCTCCCACTTCTGTCGCTATGCTGAACCTTGCTGGTTTATCACTTCTTAAGACCATAGCTTTCTGTAGGCTATCTCAATCTGTTCTTAAGTTTGATCATACCAAAATCTGACAGAACCCTGTGAAGGTCTTCAAAGCTGGGCATAGATTCACAACTACTTCACAAAAAAGAGTGTGTACCATACTTCAGTTTCTTGCATGTATCCCTGCGTTTGTCACATGATTAATTAACCAATGATGTGTGGACATAGAGGTCTAAATGTTACCTGATGAAGTCGTGTAATGTCTTTTTCCCCCTGAGGCTTCTCAAGAAAATATTTATCTTATTAACTATGCTTCCTTTTATAAGTAATAACCAAACATCACTGAAGGTGTGAAAAATAATTTAATATTCTAGATTCAACAGACAGGCGACAATTACTGTAGGTACTTTTAATCTCAGTGCATTATTACAACTTCTTGATAGAGACAACTGTACATGCGGACTCATCTTTGGACAGTTCGTATAAAAATTTGATTACATTATGAAGATCTAAAAATATTTTATCTGTACCTTTGTTTGCTGTTTAGATAAAGGGATGATTAATTATTTTTTGTTTTGCATAAACAGTGTTACGACTGTAATTGGTTATCCCCTCGGGGATAACCATATTAAGTTAGGAATTCGTACTCGATTTGTACGCCGTTTTCTTTTGCTAAATTACGGGTCCCACTATTTCCCGGTACTTCTACATTTGGCGCACCCTTCTGTAGGGTTTCGAATGCATCGCCTCAGCAGGCACGCGACGTTAAAAATGACGTCGTACTAACGTCAGTGCGAAGTAATGACGTCGCATAGACGTCAGTTCGACGTCATTTAGACGTCATGTGCCTGTTGCGGCTAATGCATGATCGTTATAGCTTATCTTAATCACTTTACCACACTCTGTACAAGCAATTACCCGAGAGTTCAGTTCAGCTACCAGGAGTTGTTGTCAGTAACAGTACAGAGCAATAACAAGTTGTACTAGGTTAAGCGCCGTTTCATTTCGCTAAATGCGGATCCTATTATTTGCCGGTAATTGCTCCTATATTTTGTCGCACCCAGCTGTAGAATCCCTCCAAGCATCGCTAAGGCATGGACCGTAAAACTTATCACAAGCATCTCACCTAATACAAGCAATTACCAGGGAGTAAAGTCCACACTGAAGCTCAGCTGTTACAAGCAATGACTAGACAAAAAGAAAAAGCTGTCGACTCGCCACTTACCTACAGCTTCAACAAAGTTCAAGAATACAATGAAATTAACTTGTATTACTGCAAATTTTCTACTGTACCACTTGCATCCTATAGATTCATTGCTAAGGGATAACCTCTCAAGCTTTTTTAAAAGCTAAACTTGTACTTTCTAGGTGGAGAGACTAATTTCCCAGTAATTCCCGGGAATTACCAGTATTTCCCGCCGTCCTGGGAAATATTTGTATTTCCCGCCTTTCTGCCAACCTTGGTTAACCTAACATCACTACTCCTGGGCAGGCTTAGACCTCCTAGGTCGTTAACCATTACTAAGTGTTCCTCTTTCTTCAGTAACTGATAACTGTCCTTCCTGAATCAGCAGATGGAGAAATGAAAGTAAGTGGCCGGAATGGATATCAAACCCAGGACCTCTGGCTTATAAGTCACATGCCTTACTGACTGCACTACCCGGCCCAGCTCAGCATAAAAGAAACAAATTTTAAGAAACTGGCCTTATCAGGAACATGTAGAGAAAACCAACAAAGTGGTTGTGCAGGGATAAAGACTAACAGGGGCCCAGTTGCCCAAAGCCCCTAAACTTTGGGCTGGGCCCCTGAAATTTGGAAGAAAATGCCCATACCCCTAATGTTAAATTCTGAATTTTGGCATAATCATTAGTCTATATCCCTGTTGTGCGTGCAGCACAGACTTACTGTCGTGTCGGCCTATTCGGCGCATAGGCTTAATCGGCGCACGTTACGTAACGTAATTTACCGTTCAACATGTGTTGATAATTTCTGTCGACTGTTATCCAAGCAGTCCTTCAAGCGGAGTTCTTTATATGCGGTAAAGAAGATCATATCTGTCCAGAGGGGTTAGTTGCACTTGGTTTTATGCAGATATTTGCAAATGTTACTTGGAGCTCGGCATATGTTGAATACACACCGTATTTCGCAATCTTTGTTTACAAACACAGTGGCTCTGAGTACACATCACGAATGTAGGTCAACTCACTTCAGCAGCACTTGTAATTTGTAAATAATAGTTATCACTCTTTGCATGCCTTGCATAAATGCACATAGTAAAGAAGTGAATTATAAAATAACTCACTCAGCTAATGTCCAAAGGATCATGATTTAACACTGCTAAAGCAATTAGTTGTTGAAACTTTCCACAAGCTCCTTCTGCAGCCCGCGGAGTGATGTCACAAGTATAGTCCGTTTCACAAATTATGTCAGCAATAAGACATTTTCAGAAGCTGCGTCGAATTGGCTGACAAAAACGGGGTCCCTCGTGCACAATGGTACATAAGTTTTGAGTTTCTTTTCATATTGTGATCAATACCAGATGGTGGATTTGAGATGAAATAAAAGGTGATTATTGTACTTTATAAACACAATATCTGTTGTTTATTTTTTACTGTTCTTATTTACACAGTTAACGATTCTTTGTTTAAGTGCGCCGAATAGCCGACAGCACTGTAAATCAGCATCTGCCCAGTCTTCAGGTCTCATCGGAGTCTTCGCTGTGTGCGTAAATGGTAGCTAAAGGTGTAAGCAGGCCGTGTAAGCAGGATCCATGACATTTCGTCTAAAAGACATTTCGTCTAAACGACATTATGTCTAAAAGACATTTCGTCCAAACGACATTTCGTCTAAATGACACTTCGTCTAAATGACAACTCGTCTAATGCCTAAATGTCTTAATGTCTAAATTTCGTCTAAAATTTGTCTAAATACGTCTAAATTTCGTGTTAATTTTGCCTAAAATAGGAAATAAGAAAACAAAATCAGATTTCATGATATTAGCCATTGACATCTCAACGACTATGTCAGACTGTCCTTCCCATAATCGAAACCTTTATAAGCAAGTTTCATTTGCCCACTGTTGCTCTTGTAAAATTGAGGAGCGTCCATTATAGCGTGTTACCATAATAAGTCAAACAAATCAAACTGGATGTCAAATGAAAACTAGCAATGGTCAGCATTTGCTACTTTATTACTAACGGTACATGAACAATTCAATGCATAATACTACTTTGAATACTACTAACCTGTGAGCGCTGGATAAAAGACAAGTTTACATAGTTGCAAGAACACCGGTAAAAACAGGGTCAGCATAAACTTCCCTGGTATTACTGCGTGTTATACGTTCCTATGTCAGGTACGACACTTCGTCTAAATACTTTCCATAAAATATTTAGACTAAGTGTCGCACCCTAAGAATTTTTTTTAGACCAAATGCCGCATTCGGCGATGTGTCCATTAGACGAAATGTCCTTTCGACCAAATGGCCTTTCGACGAAATGTCCTTTAGAGGAATTGTCCTTTAAACGAAATGTCTTTAGACGAAATGGCGTGCACCGTGTAAGCAAGCTTCATGCGGACAGCGAATCTGATCAGACCGGGCGAATGCCAAGGCTGATCTGAGTCTCAGCTGGGCGCACTTGCCCCTTTGTTGGTTTTGTCGTGTCGCAGCTCAAATCTGAAATCAGTCATATCAAACGTACAGGGTGTGGTATGAATGACCAGGATACCATTCAGTTTGACATTCGACTAGTTCAAGCGATACACCATCGTGACTGAACAGCGGACCTCCTGTGGTACGAAACGGATAGGATACGAGCACCAGTACTGATACCTTTTGATGATAGGGAAAATTTGTAAGCCCTGGATGGCTTATTATTTCCTTCGATGTCAGGTTGCTCGTTGTCGTCGGTTCCGGTTGATTGCGATTAATTGTACTTAAGAAAGCTAGTATATATCAGTCATGTCGTATCTTCTATCCTACCATAGCTTGTCAAGTTTGGTTTTGAATTCTAGTACTGTCTTTGAATTAACTATATCTGCAGTTAAACTGTTCCACACCGGGACATTTCTCAAGGCAAACGAATTCAATCTTACTGACTTGTTGGCTCTAGGTTTACTCAGTTTCAGGTTGAGGCCTCGTAACTGGGTATTTTCAGCAAACGAGAAGAATTCACTCATGCCAATATCGTCAATTTTATGTATAATCTTGAACACTTGTATAATATCAAATCTTTTCCGTCTATAATCCAATGTAGACAGATGCAGTTCACCTAAACGTTCTTTGTAAGACAGTCCTCTTAATTCCGGTACCAATCTGGTGGCGTAGAAGTTCTATTATACGTGCGTTCCCGACGACGCGAAGCGTCGTCGTGCGGAACGCACGACAATAGACTGAGGTTGTTAGTTCGTTTGTCGTGGTCCCCATAGGCGCACGATCGAGAAAACGCTTGCATTTCAATGCTTTTGCGATGATCAAGCAAGGAGCACGCCTGAGATTTTGCCAATTCGGTCCACCTCGGCTACCTTCGCGATAAACTGGTCCCAAGTTGGCCAATAACCAATAGATATGACTACTTATTAGGTAAGGAACCAATCTACCTTGGCGACGGCAGGAAATATTTTCATTGGCCAAGTTGATCACATGATACCGCTCGGCAACGCGGCTATTTTCAATCGGCCATTGGTAACATTTGGTCTCTTCAAAGAGGATTTATTGATTTAAATAGGTTGTTTATCAGCTGGTAAGAGCAGAATTCATTTGAACTAGGCCTGTACGTTATAGGCAGTCTCAGTCGAGAGTGCGCAGCTATCTTGTTTATGAAATATTCAGGAAATCGAAGAGGAAAATGCAGACACGGTCTACTTGGATTTTAGAAAGGCCTTCGACAGTGTACTATTCATGCAACACTGACGGTGTATTATTATGCGGTACTGATCGACAAAGAATCAATCAGTACCGCATAAGAGACTGATTAAGAAACTTGAAGGTTACGGTATCAAAGGAATTCTGCTTGAATGGTTCAAAAACTTTCTAAATGGGAGACAGCAAAGAGTAGTAATCAAGGGCAAAACATCGGACTGGACTAATGTATTATCGGGTATTCCCCAGGGATTGATACTCGGACCGGTATTGTTCATCATATTCATAAATGATCTCCCAGGAGTGGTAGGAAATGTTTGCAAGTTGTTTGCGGATGATTGCAAATTGTACAAGAACATTAAATCTGAAGCGGACTTGAAAGAACCGCAAGAAGATATTCATAGATTGTGCCAGTGGAGTAAAGAATGGTTGTTGGGTTTCAATTTCAAAAAGTGTAAAATTGTCTCCTATGGAAACTGGCAATTTACATGATTGACGATCAGAATAATTATCATAAGTAATCAAAAGAAGACTCATAGCGAGATTTAGGGGTGTTGTTTAAGACTAACCTAAAATTTGACGAACATATTGATACCACAGTTAACAAGGTTAACAGCATCATCGGATTAATCAAGAGGAAATTCAAGTTCATGGACAAAAACTTATTCCTGGTCTTATATAAATCGTTAATAAGGTCTCATTTGGACTATGGGAACTTAATCTTCTACCCTACAACAAAGAAATATAAACAAGTGTTAGAGAATGCCCAGCGTAGAGCCACCAGATTGGAGCCGGAATTAAGAGGACTGTCTTACAAAGAACGTTTAGTTGAACTGCATCTGTCTACATTGTCTGTATCCAAGCCTCGCCCTTAGTTTCCGCAATGGTTCAACGCAACAAAAACACATGTACCACACAACAGACTAAACAAACTATACGGAAAACATTTAACAACTATTTTTACGTATTTATTATTTTTTAACTATGAAACATAATGGGAAGCAAAAGGACAGCTAAACAGGTGGTCACATTGCTAGAAGACCACAAACGAACTGACTAAGACACTAGAAGGTGAAGAGCTACAACAGAAGTACCCCTTTGGCATGGTCAGAAATAAATCACTAGGGAGCTTTAACAAGTTTACTGGATCCAAACCTCGCCCTTTGTTTAATGAAAATTGCGATCAACCTCGTTAATACGTTAAATTTTCACAATATTATTATGCCACTTGTACGAAATAATTCTGACAAAACTGTAAATACATACGGACGTCAACTGTTAGAATTGTGTAAAAATAGCAACTTGTTTATATTAAATGGTAGAGTAGGTCAAGACTGTGCAAATGTTAGGGTTACATGTAAAGACAGTAGTGTCGCAGATTACTTTCTGTCCACAGCCACATTGTTGGTTTTCTCCTGTCGCGGCTCAATATTATTTTCAAAAAATCAAGTAACAAAGCAGCCGGTTAAACAGATAGATGTAATACTGAATATGTTTTCGATTTACCAAATGATTAAAACAATGAGTTAATAAATCAGTCAATCTCTGAAAAGGAAATCTTAACGGCAGTAAGGACATTAAAAAATAATGAATTCCTAGGTGTAGATAACATTGTAAATGAACAGATAAAATCGACTATCTCTTATATGTAACCGATATATGTTAACCTTTTTAATATAATGTTTGACACTGGAATCATATCAGAAGATTGGACGCTCGGCAACGTTAAACATATTTATAAGAATAAAGGTAATCCAAAAGATGCAGAAAATTATCGATAACATGTAATTACTTTACTTAGCTGTTTCGGAAAAGTAATTACTCCAGTTATTAATAACCGATTAAATATATATGCTGATAATCATGACATAATAACACCGTCTCAAACGGGGTTCCGGAAAAATACTCAACGCTAGATAATTACTCATTATTAGAAGTTTAGTAGACATAGTAAGATCTGGTAAGAAAAAGTTATTTTGTTGCTTTTTAGACTTTAAACAAGCATTCGATACTGGTTGGAAGAGTGGTCTTTGGACAAAACTGTTGAACAACCAAATAAATGGAAAACATTTTAACGCCATATACAATTTATAAAAAGACATTAAGTCTAAAGTCGCCACACAGCAAGGCTCTTCTAATTATTTTACTTGTCAGTGTAAGACAAGAAGAAAATTTGTAACCTCTTTTATTCTCTATTTTTTAATCGACCTTGAAATGTGTCTACACAAAACTTGTGTATCTGGAATAACATGCGATGTATATGACGATGAGATGATTATCTATTTTAAAGTGTTATGGCTGTATTCTAAGACCCCACTCACCTGTGAGTGACTCAACTTTGTAGCCAGGGGGAAGATTATCCCATTGAAATTTGAGCAATATACAGGATTAACTCAGTGAGTGTAGCTGGAGTGACGTTCTAGAATACAGGCGTTAATCTTGTTATATTCGGACGATACTGTTATATTTAGTGATAACGAGTCGGATTTGCAACATGCTTTAAATGTTTCTGAAAAATATTTTTGCCAATGGAAACTCGCGATTAATGTCTTAAAGACTAAACTTGTGATCTTTGGTCCAGGAAGAAGAAAGAATAAATTGAAACTTTGTCTAAATAGAGTCGAAATTGAAATTGTAATAGAATATAAATATCTGGGTATTTTACTCGGACAAAGTGGTTCGTTTGTAGTAACAAAGGAGCCATTCCTCATCAAGCCAACAAAGCATTATTTTCTCTTCTTCAAAATAAGCGTAGGTTAAGTCTACCCTTTGACATCCAAATCGATTTTTTAATAAAATGATCAAACCAATCTTAAAGTACGGTTGTAAAGTGTGGGGCTTCGGCAACTTCGATATTTTGAAACAAGTTTAATAACGATTTTATAAATATATATTCAATTTGAAAAACTCTACCCCATCCGCTATGGTTTATGGAGAGATAGGCGGTATGCCATTAGCTGTAGATATACAAACTAGGGTGGTGTCTTTTTGATCCAAACTTATAGCAACAGATCTGAGTGAACATTATGATTTATCATGCATACTCTTATGTCATATAATTTTACCTGAGCTATGAGTAAACTCTTTGTCTGTCTGTCTGTCTGTCTGTCTACAAAGTAATATGTGCGCTACATGATACAACAGGATTTAAATCGCAATGGCTAAATAATGCAAAAAAACTAATTTGTTCATTAGGATTTGCTGGAATATGGTATTCGCAAAGTTTTACGAATTGGTTTGTATGGGCGTGTTATCAAAAACTTTAAGATATATTTATCCAATACTGGCTAGGAAAAATCGGCATATCATCTACAAGTAACCTTTATGGAATTTTTTTAAACAAAGTTCGAACAAAGTCATTATTTGTCAATATTGTCCACCTATATATCTATATAGCTTTTAGAACTAGAAGCCATCAGTTACCCGTTGAATCTGGGCATTGGAAAAGAGTTCATGTGCTAGAAAGAATATTTTTATAATGCAATAATGATGTTGACGACGAATTCCACTACGTTTTAGTATGTAAAAGTTTTCAAGAGCTGAGAATGAAAAATTTAAAAGATTATTATTATCAACATCCATACATCATCAAATTTGAAATGATGATAATATACATTTGCATCAATGTTTGTTTGTATTTCAAAATCAGTTATGTTGGTAAAAGTAATAGGATTCTCTTGTTGTATGCTTCTGTATGCCACACAGCAATAAAAATTGTATTCACTGTACAAAGCTGATAGTTTGAAATTGTCAAAATATGAGAGACATTCGTTAAAGGTCAAAATGTCAAGTTCTTATTTATTTGACCTTATTCATTAACATTGCACCTAAATCTTCTACAAGTTCCAGGAACTCTTTCATTTACGCATTTCTCCATGTAAAAGCACCAGAAGACAAATTTGACCTTGTCGTAAAATTATTAAAGTCAACCCACGTCATCATTTAGATAGTCTTGGGCAAAAATCATCAATACTTTTCCACGAAATCTTATGTGCTAGATATTTTCCACTCTCAACCCTGCCATAAAAACGCTCAAGATCAGAAGGAAGTCGTTATTTAAACAATATTGAAAGCTTTTTGACTACCCAATGCTACATACCATGTTTCAAGATCATCGGTCAGTTGGTTCTGGGGAAGAATATCTTTCAAGGTTTTTACAAGATATGGGCTTGGCGGCCAGATTGGTCATGTGATCTGGAATTTATTGTGGTCTCAGCCCCTGGGGGCTCTATATGAAATTTGATTTCAGTTGGCTCAGTGGCTTTTAGGAGATGTTTTGAATTCTCGAAATAAGATCAAAGAATGACATTGACTTCTTGTACGCACCAATCTTTATTAAAACAAATGTATATATCATTTTTTGGCAGAAGTCTTCAAAACTTTCCATGAAATTTGATGTTCTAGTAGTTTCAAATATTTCAGCTTGCCGTATAAAGGGTCAAGTTCAACCCAAGGTCATCGTTTGAATAATCTGGGTATTCCTCGAATACCTGATACTTCACACCAAGTTTCAAGGTCATTGGTCAGTTGGTTCTGGAGAAACAGATTTTTTAAGGTTTTTACCGTATTTAGTCACCGCAGCCATGTTAGTCATGTGACCTGGACCGTTTAAACAAATTTAAGCCCTTGGAAGCTCTATATGAAATATGGTTACAATAGGCCTGGTGGCTTTTGAGGACATGTTTGAAAGACCTTTTTCACATTGCCCGCGTTATGTCTCGATAATCGGCGAGACTTTACACACGTTGGGCAACAGATTTAACGCCTATGAGACTTTACGCCTATGAGACTCCATACCAACCGAACTACCAACTAATTGTGGGCACCGTGGAGGAGGGTGAGGGTGAAGGTTTAGGCCCAGTAAACCCGGTTTAACCGCCCCCCTCCCCCCCCCCCCAGTAGTTATTACTGACCATCCCAAGGCGGTACTTTAGTTGCGGTTGCATTTGTATTATGTTCGGTGCTGTTTAATTTATTGTGTTCTCATTTTAACCCTTCTATAATAAAAATTGAAAATAGGTAAAAATAGTTGTTAAATGTTTTTCGTA
Organism: Ctena decussata; assembly: GCA_963989385.1. NCBI lineage: Eukaryota > Metazoa > Mollusca > Bivalvia > Lucinida > Lucinidae > Ctena > Ctena decussata. The sequence continues at coordinate 112,660 of CAXDIV010000069.1, forward strand.
TAATTTGCTTACTCTGTTGTAACCCTTCTGTTGGTCTAAATTATTTAGTACAATAAAGATAGCTGAGTTGCCGCCTATTTGGGAAAGAGCTGCTGACTCGGCTTATCACTTGTAATTTATTCTTTGTTAGGATGTCTTTGTCAATCTTTCCCTTTGATGTTGGGAATGGGGTTTGGGATCTGATTCAGTCAGTTCCTGAAGTGTAGTTTCTCTTTAAATTTTCATATGTAGTGAATGATAAATCACTTGTTTTAATCATTTAGACTTTTATTAATTATTAAACTAAATTCATATCTTTATTTTTTTGCAATCACACACATCAAAGACAAGTCTTCATTTTACAAATATTACTTGATTTAAATTTGATTTAAATCTATCAAATTGAGATCTTCCATTAAAAGCCCCTCTAATAAACAAGTGATAATTAAATCAAAGGCATCGCCTAATCCTCATTAAAACAGCCATAAAACAATATAGTGCTGTGGCCACTGCTGGCCACTGCGGTCGCATTGGGATATATTCATGAATATCTCATGCAAAACCTTGAAAATGAAAGAGTTCTGAAAAGGAGATAACGGGAATCCCCGGAGTGACGTCATCGGATAATCACGTGGGTAGATTGGTTGGCAAAAAGATAGCGACAGACAGTGGTTTTGTATGGGATGTTGCTGAAAATTAACCGTTGAATTGCGTAAAATGTTTTTTGAAGGCTGCGAATATACAGAAAGCGATAAAACCATTGCAAATATTGTCTTAATCGCCTGTCGTGCGAAAAAGATAATTATTTGATTATTTAAATTCATTCAATTACTCGGTCTGGACCATTGACTCGCTCCGGAACCAGGCTGTTTCTCTTAATGATTCGACTGAATAAATAAATAAAATAAAAATAAATCGGAAGTATTGAAAATCAGAATTTTAACCCTTTCGACGATCAAGGTGGTTAATAAATTTTACGGGGGTAATAGGAAACGAAAGACAATAAGATACAGCAACTTGTATCTAACAAGAACTATTGCAAAAAGAAGTATTGATATGATCTAGGGACAAGTACATTTCATAAAGAAATAAATTAATTAATTAATATTCGTGATTGCAATTCAAAGGATGATGTTATAAAACGGTAAAGGATATTATATAAATAGAAAAAAAATCCTGTTTTGAACTGACTATCAGTTATTATCACATTACTAAGTCCGAGCTCGTGACATTTAAACAAACTTTTCTCTCTCTCTCTCTCTCTCTCTCTCTCTCTCTCTCCAATTGTTTGCCCGTGATATTATAGAAAGGGACAAGCACACAATAATAATCGAGTTTTATTTCATGTGTGTATTAGCCGCACCGCGAAAACAGTTGATTTATTGTACACACATGTTAATCTGAAAGTGTCACTACAAGACACCTGCGGCGTCTGCGGCGTTCTTTGAAATATTATTAAGACATCCGTTATCAAAAGACCCGCTGAATACCGGGTACAGTCATTTATAAACAATAAACAAATGGTTTAAATTCAGATAATGTATACAAGATACAGACACAAATAATTTTTATTAGAGTATCAATGATAAAACGCACATTTTAAAGCTCTTCTTATTAAACCAATCCAAATAAATTATGATAGAAAATAAATCAATATTTAACTCTAAGATAACTACACTTCTCAGCGTCATGATATAAAAGAAAAATATGCATCATAATGCGCAAAATACAAGGAATGATTAATTAGGTATTTTCAACATCACCTCGTAAAAGTTTAATATATCATGATTGACTATCGACTTTTTGCCAACCAAGGTTGGGGAATCCCCTTGCAATCTAATCGATGAAGTCACCGCGTTTTCTCCTATATTATATTTTGAAATATGCTGATAAGCAATTTAAGAATTAAATGATAATAAGAATAATAATTCTAATTAAAATAATATTAATAATAAAAGAGTAAGCATGCAGAAATGTAAAATAAATAAAAAAAATAAAGCTGAACTGTAACCATTTTTCACAGCGGAAGTTACAATGTATTTATGTCTTTTAAAAAAAAAAAAAGAATTTTTCATAACTGAATAATTTTTTAACTGTTTATCTTGTAGTATAACTTATTTTGATTTTGACCTTTCGTGACTTTTTTGAATATAAATGTGTGAGTTTTTTTTTTTTTAAATCTGCCCAGCAGTTTTGGAGGAGAAGTCGTTTGAAGGTTTTTATCAATTTTTAGCGGTGGCTGCCATATTGTTCAACGGAGCGGAACCGTTTGAGCAATTTTGGTAGAAGGTCCCCTAAGGAACATTTCAGTGAAATTATTTCAAAATCTGACTTGCAATTTTGTGGTAGAAGTCGTTTAAAGTTTTTTTTTTCTATTTTTAGCTCTGTGGCCATGTTGTTCAGCGGAGCAGGACCGTTTGAGCAATTTAGTAGAAGGTCTCCTAAGGAACATTTCTGTGAAATTATTGAAAAAAATAACCAGCAATTTTGTGGGAGAAGTAGTTTAAAGGTTTTTCTATTTTTAGCCTTGGCGGCCATATTGTTCAGCGGAGTGAAACCGTTTGAGCAATTTTGGTAAAAGGTCTCCTAAGGAAGATTTCTGTGAAATTGTTTCAAAATCTGCCCAGCAGATTTGGAGAAGTTGTTTCAAGGTTTTTCTATTTTTAGCTCTGGCGGCCTTATTTTTCAGCGGAGCGGAACTGTTTGAGCAATTTTGGTAGAAGATCTCCTAAGAAACATTTCTGTGAAATTATTTTAAAATCTGCCCGGCAATTTTGTGGGAGAAGTTGTTTAACGGTTTTTCTAGTTTTATCTCTGGCGGCCATATTGTTCAGCGGAGCAGGACCGTTTGAGCAGTTTGGTAGAGGGTCTCCTAAGAAACATTTCTGTGAAATTATTTTAAAATCTGCCGAGCATTTTTCGAGGAGAAGTCGTTTAAAGGTTCAAAAGTTGGCGACGGACGCACGACGGACGATGGACGACGGACACAATACATCACCTTGAGCACTTCGTGCTCAGATAAACTAAAATAATTTAAAACGGCAAAAGATTCATCTAAAAGAAACTGGATGTAAATTTAGCATTTTTTGATATCACTAAAACCAAAGTTAACCATAAAAGTGGATTTTCATCTTACCCAAAACTTTGGTTTAAAATGTAGTTTATGTGTATAAACACATATTACAAAACAGAGAGAGATAACAATATCATCTATGTTATACAAATGGGATTCAGAAGGAAGTCAGTTAACTTATACAAATCTGTATCTCATGTATCCCAAAATTTTGAAATCATCTTAAAACAAAACTGTCGAACATTATTTTAGTGATAGAACTGTTGATAATTATTGAATGACAAAGTGAACTAAAATCAAGTATTCTGCATTATGGAAAATGCAAGAACTTTCCTTTACGTACACAATTCATCAATTTATTGTGTTGGAAAATAGATGTTTCAAAACAGCAGAACGTACACAAATTATAACAATGATAGAATATTAAAAAGTAAACGATTTGAGAAACAATAATCTAGAATCACTATATAATTTTAAATTTCTAATAAGTTTGATATCAAAACGCTTGTAATTTATATTTTTGTGTCTTAAAGTTGCCCCATGCGTGTGAAGAAACGCGAGATCTCGACAGGTGACGAGTAGTATGGGGTCTGGGCTACTCCAGCTCACCCCCCTAAAAAATTTTTTTTTAGCTTCTCCCCACATAAAAAAAAACACCTACCAGAGTGACCTCGGAAAAATTGTAAAAATGAAAAGTGAGCCAGTGGGTTTAGACTAATAAAAGTGGGTTTGGCCTTTAAACCCACCACCCCAAACCCACTTTCAGGCTTACCTGCCCGAAAAAAAAAACACCTACTAGAGTGACCTCGGAAAAATTGTAAAAATGTAAAAATGTAAAAAAGTGAAAAAATCTGAAAATTGTAAAAATGTAAAAATGTAAAAATGAAAAAAAAAAAAAAACACCTACTAGAGTGACCTCGGAAAAATTGTAAAAATGTAAAAATAAAAAAAGTGAAAAAATCTGAAAATTGTAAAAATGTAAAAATGTAAAAATGTAAAAAAGTGAAAAAATCTGAAAATGTAAAAAATGTAAAAAAAGTGAAAAAGCGTAAAAATAAAAAAAAGTGAAAAAATCTGAATGTAAAAAAAACACTCTCCGGGAGTACAGTATTTTTAGCCTCTCTCCCCCACCCAAAAAAAAAAAAAACACCCGCTAGAGGCCCCCCTCGAAAAAAGATAAAAATACAAAAATAAAAAAAATGAAAAAAAGGGAGTACTAAAAATTACGAAAGGGGGTTGGAGGGAGGTGAAAAAAAAAATAATAATCAAACAAAATTTTTGCAAAACCCTCCCCGGCCCTGGTCAGTTTTTCTTGTTTTTTTGGGAGGGTTTTTTCTCTTTTTTTCTTTTTCTGACCAGGGTCTAGTACTCATTGCCAGCCACTCTCGTCTTCCAAATCTTGGCGGATATTCGAAACTGAAGAATTGTACTGAGGGTGCTGGCAATGTGTGTGTATATGTAATGTGCGTGCTATACCGGTATTTTAACTTTAGTGATCTGCTGTCCCACTGGGACGAAGATGAACGGTGGTTTTAACATATATAAAGTTTCACAATTACCGGAAGTCCTTGTTGTGAAATAGTGTAATTAATACTCACGAAATATTAATAAATAAATCCTCGGTAAAAATCCAATTAAGTACTCAAGTGTTTATCACTAGGTTTTATCTAAAAATGTACTTCCTTTGTTTACATTTGATAACGGGTGCGTTCGATTCACTGTTCTGTTGAATCGAGTGCTGGGGAGTAATTTTTGTGTTAACATACTGTATGTTTGTAAGCATATAATCATTTTTCCATACTGCGTTTACCCTAAATATCTGGACACCTCCGCAATTTCTTTAACTAACTTTACCATCTTCAAATTTGGACATGTCCATTTGTCTTTTCCTAACCTGTCAACCAACCAACATGGTAGACCCTGATGAGACATCTTTTAAGTCATATCTGGGTTTACACAGTTTAGTCAGGCATCACTGTCCCAATATTTAGGGTCAATATGGTATTTTTCAACCTAATACGTGCTACCGTCATTCTCTATTCAGAATGATTTCAATAGCTATTCAGTGAAAGTGTAGCGGCATTCAGAATGATTCAATAGCCAGTTTGACTGTTAACTATTGATAAAGGTATCTTTTAGCATTTATGAACAGGGAAGGCCCCGACCAGACTACGCAGTCTGGCGAGAATGTTTTCTTTTATCACAGGAAATCAATGGCTCTGGATGAATCTATTTAGACAAAAACAAATACTTTTTAATCAGGCAGTGCCCGCGTGCAGGTTGGTCTGGGTCTACGTTGCTTATCGTACATAAGTGCGTTTTTTTTATATTTCGGGAGAGAGATATCCATTGAAGAAACAAAACTTTAACGTAAAGGACAAGTGTGTCCTATACGTCATAGTCGACCTGGTTTCCAGCTCTTTGTAGTAAAATTCACATTATGAAGGCGACTATAGCCGGAAACCATAAATCAAATTATTGGCAGGAAAAAATGTACCTTCCTCAAACCAAATAATGGGCACGATCGGTAGTTTTAGGGGCCTTTTTTTGCTTATCGTGCGTAGGTGTATAATTCTACAAAATGTGTAAGTTATCACTGGAGATAACTTACACATTATAGCAGGAAAAAATGTACCTTCCTCAAAACAAAATAATGAGAAAGTGTGCCTTCAGTCATAAAAATGTTTGATAAGAACCTCTGTAAGGCAGATTGAACACATATGATTGATGTCATGTGATAAAGGTATCTTTTAGCATTTATGAACGGGGAAGGCCCTGACCATACTGCGTGCCCTTACAGTCTGATCAGTCTTGCCTTTGCATATTTTTGCGTAAACCGGAAAAGGAAGACGGTGCGTATGTAACTTGGTTATAGGTAAAACCCCAGACCATACCTTATGTCATAAATCTGGTGGATATCCAGCCATTCTTGGGCTCACCGTCAGTTGATTTTGTATTGCGAGAAAGCTCAGACTCAGAAGTGTTTGGGGTTTGGGTCTTGATTCGATCAGTCCCTGAAGTATATTTTCTCATTTATACTATCTATAAATTTTGAAGAATTTAAATAGGTATCATTTTTTATTTATTAAAAATGTATCATACAATTTCTAATATTAATAAGACAATAAACTTGCAACAATATATAGATAACAAATATGGTATTAAGAGAATCGGGTTGAAGAGTTTTACTTATACTATTGGTTGGTATAATTTGATTGATGAATATATCCAAAAAGAAACAGATAGGCCAATACGTTTAGCTTCAGGACTTTACAGTTTCCAACAAATAGCAGATATATTTCAAAGTAATAATATTACATTATCTGTAAATGAAACAAACGGCATAGTGCTTTTGACATCACCCGTTGATTTTAAAATAAGCAAAGGATTAAAGGAAATGTTAGGCCTCGGAAATAAAAGACGATTAAACGCAAATCAAACATATGAGGGGGAAATACCGTTAAATTTTGCGCCTTATAAACAACTATATGTTCATCTTGAGCAGATAAATAGTGCTTACAATTTCTTTGATGGTGCTCCTTGTAATATCCTTGGTGTTGTTTCTGTTGAGAATAAATCGTTTGGTGATATTGTTCATACGCATTTTAGTAATCCAGAATACAAACAATATGCACATGGTGATATTTCAGAATTAAGTATAAGCGTTTGTGATAAGAATGGTCAGAAAATAAACAACAATGGATTGCCAATTAATTGTGTGTTAGAAATTATATAATTATTCGTATAAAATGAGCATTTTCGGTGTAAAGCGTGGGTGGGTGGTAGATAAAGACATTTTGAGTAACGCGACTCTAAATATGGATGGAAAACGGATAATTAATGTAGCTTATCCCCGAAATCCAGTTGAAAATTCTGCGTATAATGGGGATGTTGTAACAGCCAAGGCCTTAAGTGATTTTAGGAAGTATTTGCATGGCGAGGTTTTATTACGTAATAGTGATAATGTAATTGACGGCAGGTTGGAAATGTCTGGTCACAAAATAAAAGGACTCGGAAGTCCGGTTGATCCTGGTGATGCGGTAAACAAAGGATATATTACAGCAAGGATAAGTACTATAACAGGTATAATTGAAGATATTCTTGAAAGAATTAATAAATTGGAAAAAAATAAAGCTATAACATTAAATGATACAACCAACAGCGTCGATTACCGAAGATGAGCGAGATTTACAAAATTACCACTTGCGGAAAATATCAGAGATAGAAAAACAATTGAATTCAAAAAATATATATAAAAATGAAACAACCTTCGGCGCCGAATTTATATCCAGACTTGTCTAATGAAGACGGACAAAATTATAGATTACAGAAGATATCAGAGATTGAGAAAACGTTAATTAATGAGAGAGATACTCGCAAAAAATTATATAAGAAATATAAACGCGGAATTAATATTACTGATAGTGTTGATACTGGTTTAATATCAACGGCTGTTATTTTTGCTGGTGTTGGTTTAACTGTTCCAATTATGTTGCCGTTGGAAATTGCTGCTGTTGTGTGTGGAAGTTTAGGGGTTTGTGTTAAACTTGTTAGACGTAGATTACATGCAAAAACACAAAAACATTATGAGATTAAAACTATTGCTGAAAGTAAGTTAAATAGTATAAAAGACTTGATTTCTAAGGCTTTGTCAGATGGACAGATATCTGAAAATGAATTTAAATTGATTTTAGATGAATTAGATAAATATTATAAACTGAAAGATAGCATACATTCAAAACAAACAGGATTAAGTGAGACAGAAAGAAAAAACTCATTGAGGAAGGCAAGGCCCAGGCTTTAACCGAGATAAAAAAAAAAATAGGAAATGCTTGATTTTATTTAATAAAGTTACAATAATTAATGACCCACCCCCTATTTATAGGAAATGAACTTTGTAGGCAATTGTATGATACATTTTTTATAATAAAAAATGATACCTAAAGAATTCAAGTACAATCCCAATGCATCATATAACTCTAATACTAAATATACCGAAAAGAATATTGAACTTGTAAAACAAACAATTTATGTTAACAAAGATGACCATTTTTCAGTAACGTTTCCCGACTTATTTCAAAACTATCAAAATCCAACATTACACACCAATGAACCGTGGAATACATGGCTTCATTCGTCATTTGACTGGTGGCAGTGCCAATTGAATTTTGCTGTTTGGTGTGCCACTGCAGGATGCGGAGTAAGTTATCAAGACCATTTGCAAAACACTTCAGGACGAACTAAAACGGTATATACATTTCATGTTTATTATTGTATTGCTCGTATATCGAAAGAACTTAAAACACCTTTACCGACAGATGCATCATTCTGTTATTACAAAAACCCATACGACAAAGCAACCTACCAAAAGTTATGCAATGAATTCTCTGTTCCCGTGGAACAAGACTGGCGACAGAAGGTGGACCATGGGAATCAAGGCCTCGGCGCTTGGAGTACCTTCATGACTCCATCCGGGGCATATAGACAGGCTCATGCAGCGCAAGGCCCATTCTTTCACCCGAAGGATGCCATGCGTCATAACCGTGATATCTCAAGAGCCTGGACGACGTTTATTCTTAACAAATCAGAAGGCTTCACAAAAACAGGTATTGAACGAATTAACGAAAGTATTAGAATGTTTGTATGGGCACTATTAGGAGCACAATCTCAAACACGTGTAGAAATACTAAAAATAGGCACAGGATTTGATGCACAAAAACAATTCTTAGCAAATGTTCAAGATGCAATTAACAGTCCAATCGATTTGCCTACTCAAATATCAAAATATCAAAATGTATTGAAATACGCAAGAAGTAAAGTTGATTACACATATGGACTTGGTCTCTATATGTCTCCCAGTGATATGATATTACAAATTGGCACTATCGCTGGATATAATAATAAAATTGTAATTGCAACAGAAAATCAAACACTTGGTTTCAATAGTGATGTAAATGTTAAACCTGTTGCACCTACTACACAACCTGCAACTATACAAGGCACACCGACAAAGAAATCTCTACCAGAACCTGTTAAACATCAAACTGTTCAAACAAAGAATCAACCCATTGTAATATCCACGAAAGAAGCAATACAACACGAAGACAACAAAACAGCATTAATAGTAGGAAGTATAGTAATAGGTATTGTTGCACTAACTATCTATGGGATTTACTAATATACTCTCTTGCAGCTGCATACAATAACCCCATAACAAAGACAACCAACGCCCAGAGATGTTCGCCAAACCAGTTAACCACTTTTCCAGTAGTAGACAACAGCCAAGACACAATGGAACCAATAATACCCGGTAGCGCTGCTGCTGCTTTTCCTGCCAGATTGGCTAATAGTTTACCAAGATTACTTAATTGTTTTTCTATCCAGTTTTTTACACCATCTTTTGGTGGAGGTTTAGGTGTTGTAGACCCACCACCAGTAGTAGGAATAACAGCCTCAACAATAACACCAATAATCATTCCAAAAGCAGTTAAAACACTAACAATTGTAATTCCTTGTTCTCTGAATAACGTTCTAATTCTCTTGCCTAATGTAGTGTCTTCTTTTAATACCTTGTTAATTGTTTCCTTTATTCTATTTACCTGACTACGTAATTTATCTCTATTAACATTAATTACTTCTAATCTTGCACTTCTCTCAGACTCTAAATCTCTTATTCGACTACTTATCCTCTCTATTTGAAATTCATCTTTGTTTGCTTTTGCTTGTTCTAATTTACCTTTTTCTTTTGTTAAGTCTTTATTTGTTTCATTCAATTTAGCCAATTCATTTGCAATCTCTTCTTTAACACTTGTCATTGCTTTTAAAATACCATCCATTTCCCTTTTTGTCATATCTGTTTGCGTCCCTTGTTCATCAATAAATGACGTTTCTAATTCTTTCACAGCAGTTTCAGCTGCATTAGGTAAATCAGTCATTTCCACATTATCAACATCGGGCAGGTTATTTTCTACATTTTGTAAACGTGCAACAGCTTGTGCTGTTAATGGTTTATTTGCAGATCTAAAAGTAGGTAAGCTTAATAAGTCTCTAATCGCATTTGCTCCACCACTACCAATTCTACTCGCCAAAGAACCCAAGTTTATAAAACTACCACCTTTTTTGGCAGTAATTTGAATCTTTTTATCTCCAACCTTTAAAAATAGTGTTTTATTATCAGGACCGAGTTCAAAGTTTGAATAATCAATATATACTGGGTCTAACCCATACTTTTCCTTTATCAACTTGTAATATTCTTTAACTACATATTGTTTCTGTTCTACTATTAATTGTGTTCTTGTATCAACATCATCACCGATATCCTCAATATGAACACTTTGGTTTTGTATAGTTCTATCGAATTCATCATCCTCATCTGCAAGCAGTTCATTTAATTCCTTATCCTCATCAAAAGTTGGATTTTCATATTCAGCCATTTTTATTTATTAAAAATATCTTTAAAAAATGTCGACCTATGGAAATAAATTAAACCCTTACAGAAAAATAAGAGAACCACGAGGTGTGAGAGGTATCCGTCAAAGTGTAGTGATAACCAATAATCCATCAACTATCGACCAAAATCAACAATTGTTAGTGAGATTTCCTAATCTAAGTAGTAATGATGTTATTGTTCCCGGAACAGTCAGATTAGCATTTGAAATTGAACTAACCTCTAAAGATGTAAATGCAACTATATTTCCAAACATAGGAAGAGCAATAATTAAGAAAACAACAATTAGAATAAGCGGAAATGAAGTTATGTCCATTGATGATAGTGACATCTATCATTGTTATATTGATTTATGGAAGACTTCTACAGAACGTATAAATATGGCATACCAAGGCATTGGCAAAACAAACATGTTGAAACATAGAGTGGGTGCAGGAAACGCAACAGCAGATAAAGAAGATCAAGCCATTGCAAAAGCATATGGAAACAGGTTTTGCATCCCGCTTGATTTTGAATTATTAGAAACCCATATGCCGTTTTATCAAGCTGGATTAGGAGATAGATTAGAGTATGAACTTACATTTAATGATTATAATAAAGTAATTAAATCTACTGATCCTACTTCTTCTTATATAATAAAAAATATTTGTTTAGAATTTGATATTGTTTCTAATACTGAATTAGCGAGACAAATAAGACAACAAGTTGATGGTAAAATGGTTATTTTGTATGACAGAATACTAAGACACAGAAAAATACCTAAAAATAAATCTGATACACTATGGAATATCAATCTAAATGTTCCTGCAAGAAGCATGAAAGGAATTCTGATGCTGTTTGAAGATCTAGATAGGACCAGCACGGAAGACTATTACAATCCTGAAATAACAAAAGTAGAAATTACAATAGAAGGAGTCCCAAATCAACTATACAGTCTAGGAATGAAAGCATATCAACAGTGGGATGAGATAAATAAATTCTTTGCTTTGAATTCAAAACGAAATAAAGAAACAAATATGATTGTAAAAGATTTATATTTCACTGATACAACATTAGAAAAATATCTAACGAACAATTTTGCATTATGGTTAGATTTACGTTCAACGGATGATAACTCACTACACGGTTCGGGAAGAAGAATTGAAAATGCATCAGAAGGTATCACAATACAAATAACAAAAGAAGCAGGAGCAGATGAGCCAATAAATGTTTATCTGTTTGTTATACAAGATGCACAAATTAATTTTGAAGATGGTAGATTTAAAGAAGTCAATTATTAATCAATAAAAAATGGAACTACCTAAATATCCACACTGTGCAATTATTTGTGGCCAAACTGGCTGCGGAAAGACTGAATTTGTTTTAGACTTACTTGAAGGCAGATATAGGGGTGTATTTAGTCATATTGTTATACTTTGCCCAACCATTCGATGGAACAAGGCATACAAAAATCGTGAGTGGATTGGTGATGTTAGAAAACCAAAAACAAAAAATATTATAATCGTAAACCCACTAATCAATGGTGAAGAAAAACTGCAATAACTACTAAGAATGTTCTTTAATAAATATGCCGGTTCCACAACCCTGTACATCATTGATGATTGCAGTGCAACAAAAGAACTAACAAAGAAAAAAGACATGTTGTCTGAACTTGCGTTTTCAGGCAGACACGCAGAACAATCAGTATGGGTTATATCGCAAAGATACAATTCAGTTTTGAAAGATTTAAGAGAACAAACAAAATGGTTATGTATGTTCTACACAAAAGATAGAGATAGTTTTGAAAATTGTTTGAGAGAGAATGATGTTATTCCCACATTGGAAGAACGACAAAGAATAAAGGAAGAACTAAAAAAAAAGAAACATCGTAAATTAATTTTGAAAACCGACCAACCTACTGATTATTGGGTGGTTGATTAAGTAATGCTTTAGTAATGCTTCAGTAATGCTTAAGTAATGCTTAAGTAATCTAGCAAAAATAAGTAATGCTTTAGTAATATAACAAAAAAATAAGTAATGCTAAAGCAATATAACAAAAATAAGCAATAATAAAAAGCAATGCTTCTTGAAACACTAACAATTATAACAAACACTGCAGTCTTATCAATAGTTGGATATGTGGTATATAATTATTTAAGATTAAAAAATAAACTATATAAAATGAACGCCGAAGAATTATTACAAGATGTTGAGTTACCAGAACAAAAAGATGACCATGAAGACATTAAACGTGAAAGACTATCAGCCATTGTTGCTGGTGGAGGAAGTAAACAATATCTTGGTAAAGACTTACAAATGTCAGACATTGATACAATGACACCAGAACAAATAAACAAACTGTATTGTAGATATGAAGCAAGACTAGGAGCAAGTATGACTAAGACATTAGGTAATTCTTTTATTAACTTATATGTTATGGGTGTGTCAAAGTATTTCAATGTTGTTAATCCACCTAAATTAATACAAGATTTAGAGGAAGACCCTTTTATCAATCATGCTTTAACAAGTACTTGTTGTGAATTGTATTATAGATATGGAATGTATCTTGCTCCTTTTACTGCAATGTTAACAACAGCGAGACATATTGATTTCACTGATCTTAATAAAAAAGACATAAAAAATGACGAGTGAAATAAAAGCTTCCCTTGATGACAAAGTCACAAAAAAGGAATATACCCATGCCCTTGATGACGAGGTCACAAAAAAGAAAAACCCAAAAAGGGTATCTGCAGGTAAAAAAGGTGCAGAAGCAAAAAGATTAAAAGCTGAATTAAAAAGAAAAGAAATGGAAGCAATGAAAAAAGAAAACATACAATTAAAATCTATAACAAAAGATGATGATGAAGTTAAAGAAGTTCAACGTGTAAATATATACAAAAATTATATACCTTTATGTCTAATTGGGGTTGTTGGATTGGGATTATATATGTATAAGTCTAAACAAGTTGCACCTGTAGTGCAAAAACCTGCACCCACGATACGACAAAAAGAAATCGATCCATTTGAGTTTAATTAATCAAAAAAAATCTTATAAAAATGGCAACACAAATTGATGGAAAACAAATAGCAAATATGTTATATCATGCTGGAGTGGAAACACTATTAACGGTTGGATATGCAGAATTAGGAAGAAAACTACTGAAAAGACCACCACCAAAAGTAGATTTTAATATGGCAGATATTGGTATGTTATCTATTGATATATTACTTGCAATGGCAACTATAGATATGTTGATTAAACAAGGTATTATTCCTGCTGATATTATGAAGTAATTATTTTATTTTATTCATAAAAAATGGCAAGTGCAGTGGTGATGATGCTTGGTGGAGCAGTGGTGAATGCGTTAGCCTTTTCGGGTAGTAATTATTTGTTTTCGCATATGGGTAGTAATGCAGATGAAGAGAGAAAAAGACATGATAAGGCAATGGAACAATTAGAAGCAGCACAAGCAAAATGGAGTAAAGAAAGAACACAAAGATTAGATTTTATTAATGAACAATTACAAAAAGAACATCATGCAGTTCAGAAATTTGATGATGTTGACCAAGCAATGAAACAATATTATTATATTACAGGTAAAGATTTACAGGTATTACCTCCGAGGCCTACATTAAGTGATTTTTATGCCCCATCAGAAGACCAGAAAAATAGAGAGATTGCATTTGTTGTTGGTGGTATGGCATTAACTGGATTTGTTGCATGGAATTTAAATTAAATAAAATACAAAGAATTAATACCATAAGGTTGTGTATCTATTCCATTATCACATATATATCTTTTATCATCAAAAGGAGATAAAGAAACTTTATTTATTTCATTTATAAACATATTATGTTTGTCAGAATTTAATGTGTACATCTTATTCATTTTTGTTTCATTGTTGAATAAACAATTTTCATAATCATTAAATTTTATATCTTTTTTAATTGTTGTTTTACCAATACCTTTTAATTTTTTTTCTTCGCTAAGATCAGTTAATGTAAAAGAATATGCTTTACTTCTCAGAAAAACTATTTCATTCATAATTTTACCTTGTAATTCATCTTTAAACTTCCCTATTACCTTTTTATTTTCTTCTGAATAAAGATCATAATTTTCTGGATAGTCTGATGTATCTAATTCGTTTTGTATTTGTTTCATATCTTCATAAATATCCTCTGTGAATATATTCATTATCAGAGCATCCGTATCGCTAGCAACTATTTCATTTTTTGGCCATAATTCATTAACTATATTATAATAAAATTGATACATTAATAACTTGCTATAATCTAATATAGCTTGTCCTAAATAAATAGGTTTATTAAATTTAACAGAAGTAACATTATTTACAATTGCAACAAAGTTTTCATTAAAAATTATTGAATCTTTAAAATTAGGTTTGTTTATGTATTTCTTTGCTTCTTCTTTACTCGTTGTTAATTTAATTTCGCTTCTTCCCCTTATGTTTTCTAATGTTTTTCCATAGAAACTGTTATTCATTAATTTCCAGAGGTCTTTTTCAAAATTAGATTTAGAATTTTTTCTTTGTTCAGTAATAAAATTAATATACTTCTTTAACCAATCACTTTCTTCAAATGATATAGTTCTGTGAACTTTATTTACTTTCATTCCAAGTTTAATATATTCTTTTAGAATACTATAATGAATAACATATTTCTTTTTATCATAAAATGTTAATAATAATTTTTCTTCTTTACCTAATGGCTTATCTCCTAATAAGTTTATCTGATAATCTGATAAATCATTTTCATTTATTTTCATTTTCTCAGGAGCTAATGGATATTTCATTGTTTTAAACTTGCAATTATTAGGATATTCTAAATCACATTCTATTATACAACCCCTTCCTTTTGGAATATGTAAATAATAGTCCGGATCACTTTCCCATTTGAAATCTTTAGTTGGTAGTTTCTGTGACATTGACCAACCATATAAATTATTTGCATCAAGATATAATAAATATTTTTCTGTAAGATAATCATTTAAATTTTTACCATTTTTTAATGCTTCTAAACATTCTTTCATTTCATTTTCATCTAATACTCTATTTCCATTACCATTATAATTGGGTGTATATTTATTAAATGCTTTTACATGTCTAGGACCAAGAACGCCAGAAAAACCACCTCTAATACCATTTTCTATCATTAATAACATTTCATAGTTTGTTAATAGTTCTAATTGCACTCTTGTATATTTTAATCCACATTGCCAAGTTAATCCTGGTGCAGAATAACAATAACATGGATCTATTTGATGGTGTTTCAAAAAGAAGTCTCTAAACTGTTCAAAGACATCTGCTAAAATTAAAACATCTGTTTTTAAATAAAGATTGTGATAATCTAAAAACGATTCACACTCGTAAACTTTCCATACTTTTTGTGCATGTTCATATTCTTCATCTGTAATTGTTTTTTGTGTTAGAGTAGAATAAAATTTATCTATAGGAGGTAATTGTTTTTCTTTCAATCTTTCTATTGAATCTATATATTCATAAGGATAAAAGCCTTTTTGTTTTAGTAAAGAAATATTATCATTAAATTCTTGTTTTAAAATAGGAAAGTCATCTGTTGATTTTGTAATATCTGATAAACTTTTTAACGTAAACCTATATGAATCTAAAAATCTTAGTTTTTTATAATATGAACCGTAATCTATAGAAATATAATTTTCTGAATTTTTGGATAGAAGTTTTACTTTGTTATAATCATCTTCATATTTCATTAGCTCCTCTATTAAAAAGTGGAAATCATAGTTTGAGCCATTATGAAAGAAAACGGGTATTAGCTTTGTTGTTTTACCTTCTTTTGTATTACATGATTGACAAGCTGCTCCTCTGTATTTACCAGAAAGATGATTATGTTCTCTTACTTTGTTTTCTGAATCAAATTCCTTTCCACATATATAACATTCTGTTGACTCTTGAAATTCTTTTTCTTGTTGTTCAGTTAAAATTGGTTCTTTCTTTTCATTAAGACGAATATTATAATTTATTTTCTTAAAATTTTTTATTATTTTTTCTACATATTTCTTTGCCGCATCATCACCAACATAAGAAAGGTATTGTGGTTTATAAATTTCTGGATAGTCAGACTGAACATAGATACAATAACTATTAACTGTTTGTTTTCTTATTGGATTAACATATGATTTATTTGGGTCAGGTTGGGAAGTGGATAAAGAGATATTATTTGATTCAAAATCTGAATAGATAACAAAAGGTAGTCTATTTTTGAAATGATAGTTTTTAAATTTAAGAATATTATCTTCCTTTGGCATATTAACTTTACAATAGTTATGATCTTGACATATCTCTTTATGTTTTTCTAATGTTTCTAGTCTTCGAAATCTTTGTAAGCAATTTCTACATGTATGTTGTTTATGTTTATTTTTATCACATAGAAAACTATCTAGATCTTTAATTAAGCAATAATGTGTATTTTCGTTTTCTTCTACATATAAAAGATCAACTCTATTTTCGCTTTTTACATTCGAAATATAAACTGGATATAAAGATTGTTTATTTGTTTGATCTTCTAATGCAAATACATTTATATTTAGACTATTTTGTTTTTCTACTTTTGAGATGTCCTTTATTAACACAGGATATTCAATATTATTCATATTAATTTCATTCTCATAAGGTTTATATTTTGTTACTCTCTCTTTATTATTATCTGCAGGATATAGTTTTGCTAATATAGACCATAAGAAACATTTGTTATCTTTTGTATTTTTAACATTGATAATATTACTTGATTTAAACTTTAAAGGTATATAAGATGAAGCTTTCTGATAATTATATTTATATGTCTTTACTTCTACACTTTTAATATTTCTAAAAACAAAACCAGAACTTCTTTCTTGAAACTCATCAATCCATGCTTCAAATTTATCTTTTAGTTTATTATAAAATTCATGCACATTATTATTTGATTGAATAACTTCAACAGGATGAGAGTAATGACTTTCTATTATATCAAATGCTAATGGGGTATTAAATTCAGAAGTAATTATTATCTTCACTTTAACGGGATATGATTGTATTATAATTTTATCTTTTAATTTATTAATATAATTAGTTATATTATCTTCTTCTATGTCATCAATAATAGTTTCAGTAATAACATTTTTAAATACTTTGGATTTT
This sequence comes from Ctena decussata, assembly GCA_963989385.1. Taxonomy (NCBI): domain Eukaryota; kingdom Metazoa; phylum Mollusca; class Bivalvia; order Lucinida; family Lucinidae; genus Ctena; species Ctena decussata. The sequence continues at coordinate 130,313 of CAXDIV010000069.1, forward strand.
TTACTGTCCATTTTCTTAGAATAAAAATTTAATTATGATATTTTTTTTCTTAAATTATACTCACTTTTATAGCTTGGATTTCTAAGTAGAAATTCTTGATAAGCTTGTTTGTATTTTTCTTTATTATTAATATAGTGTAAATGTCTCATTGGTCTTTCACAATCTTTACATTTTCCTCTATACCCGTCAGAACATGTTTTTTCTTTTCTAAATGAATTATACGATTTGAATGTTGAACAATAATTACAAACTTTTCCTTCAATCATTTTTAAGAAACAATTTTTAATATAATTAAAATGGAGCATCCAAAAATATATTGTTTACGTTGTAAAAAGCATACCGAAAATGATTCAGTGAAGCAAGTAACAACAACTAATAATAGACAAATGTTAAAAGGTAAATGTTCTGAGTGTGGATCTACCAAAAATAGATTTATATCCGATGGAGAAAAAATAACAGATAAATTAGCAGATGAATTACATCATAGAGTTACAAAATCTTTTACAAAAAGACGTGTTTATGTTCATTCAATAGATCAAACATGGGCGGTTGATTTGGCAGATATGCAACAATATTCAAAACAAAATAAACACTATAAATATTTATTAGCTGTTATAGACGTTTTTAGTAAATATGGTTGGTTAATTCCTTTAAAAACTAAAACAGGAGTAACAGTAAGTGAAGCATTTAAAACATTATTTAAAGAAAGAAAACCGATGTTCATCTGGTCAGATAAAGGATCTGAATTTTATAATCGACAAGTAAAAGAATTGTTAAAAGATAATAATATAAAGTTATATTCAACTGAGAATGAAGAAAAATCTAGTGTAGTAGAACGGTGGATAGGAACAATGAAACAACATATGTATAAATATTTTGCTGCAAATGAAACTACTAAATATTATGATATATTAGATAAATTAGTTGAAAATTATAATAATACAGTACATTCTTCTATTAAAATGACACCTGTTGAAGCGAGTAAAGTAGAAAATGAATTAACAGTGTATAAAAATTTATATCCAGAAAAAAGTGAAAAAACTAAAAAGGCTAAATCCAAAGTTGGAGATAGAGTAAGAATAGCAAAAAAGAAAGGTAAATTTGAAAAGGGTTATACTACTCGTTGGACTAGAGAAATATTTGTAATTGAAAAAGTTTTAAGTACAAATCCTGTTACTTATAAAATAAATGATTTAAAAGGCGAAGAAATCAAAGGTGGTTTCTATGAACAAGAATTACAGATTACTGAGTTTTAGATCTTTTTTTATTTTTGTATTTTTATCTTTTTTCGAGGGGGGCCTCTAGCGGGTGTTTTTTTTTTTTGGGTGGGGGAGAGAGGCTAAAAATACTGTACTCCCGGAGAGTGTTTTTTTTACATTCAGATTTTTTCACTTTTTTTTATTTTTACGCTTTTTCACTTTTTTACATTTTTTACATTTTCAGATTTTTTCACTTTTTTACATTTTTACATTTTTACATTTTTACAATTTTCAGATTTTTTCACTTTTTTTATTTTTACATTTTTACAATTTTTCCGAGGTCACTCTAGTAGGTGTTTTTTTTTTTTTTTTCATTTTTACATTTTTACATTTTTACAATTTTCAGATTTTTTCACTTTTTTACATTTTTACATTTTTACAATTTTTCCGAGGTCACTCTAGTAGGTGGTTTTTTTTCGGGCAGGTAAGCCTGAAAGTGGGTTTGGGGTGGTGGGTTTAAAGGCCAAACCCACTTTTATTAGTCTAAACCCACTGGCTCACTTTTCATTTTTACAATTTTTCCGAGGTCACTCTGGTAGGTGTTTTTTTTTATGTGGGGAGAAGCTAAAAAAAAATTTTTTTTAGGGGGGTGAGCTGGAGTAGCCCAGACCCCATACTACTGTGACGGGCCGCAAGATCTAGGGAAATAACAATGTAAAAAAGGTTTATTGTCAAAATATGGGCGTCCTGTGCCAAAGGTCAACAAGTGACCTTGACCTTTCTTACCCGCAAATTATCAAACCATCATTTACTCATTAAGATGTCTGTTTATATCATTTTTAATCCAAAATCTTCAACAATTTCTACGAAATCTTAAGTTCTAGCATTTTCCCTTACAGCAGCATCTGAAAGCAAATTTGACCTTGCCTTTATAAAAGGTCAAGGTCAACTAAGGTCATAATTTGAACATTTTTGGTAATACTTGTGTACTCAATGCTAAATACCAAGTTTCCAGACCATCGTCATATTGTTTCTGAAGAAGAAGATTTTGGAGGGGTTTTACCATGTATGGGCATGGCAGCCATTCTGGTCAAGTGACCAAGATCATTTGACCAATATTTCGTTCCCGCAAGCCCTGAAGGACATATATATACTGAGAGGCAAAAGAAAGTATACAGGTAACAAAGTCTGGATTTCTCTGCAGATTTCTATATATCTGCAAACCACATAGGCACTATTAATAAGTACAATCATTTTTGCATAATTTGCGACAATTTTCTGTACAATAGGTTAAACGATAAGGAAATGGCATCTTTTTAAACAGCAAGGGGGTCTAAGTCAACAATGTCGCTTGAGTAGCTGCTCTTTGAAAATGCACTTTGGACAAAAGAGATCAATTTTGTGTTATTTTATGCATTTCTTCGAAAGAAGGATGAAAGGTTTATAAAGGACATGTCGCAATCTCAGATGAGCAAGGGGAAAAGGATCAAATTTTGGAAACAACAAATGATGTTTTTGGCGTCTTCTGGTAACGGACATTTAGTTTGCACTAAGTTCTTATGGGAAGTTGATTTGCAATTTTCTTTCAAATAAGAAGTCTATGAGGTTCCATTCAAAGGCAAACAGAGGCAAGAAGCCAAACAACAGTTTTCCGAAATTTTCAAGTGAAAATTTCTATCACCAAGTAAGATTGACAAACATTTAATTCCCTAAAGTTTTAATTCAAAGGGAGATAATTAGAGATATGTACCATTTCTAACTATGGTTGGAGTCGTTTTATGCAAGTTTCCGATTAAATGAGTATGTGGTTTTACCCACAGACTCTAGCGCTAGACATTCGTGACGTGTAGAATGCAATTTGCCATTAACAAAGCGAGTTTTGTCTGGAACTGCTGAATTTGAATTAAGAACCGTAACTCTGTTATTACTGACTGCAACACAATTTCTGTTTGTGTGTTGCAAAGCTAGACGTTTGCCAAATTGATATTATTAATATTTCCACGTAGGAATTCACACAAGACCTAGTATTCAAAACCAAAAACTGTATACTTTTTATTGCCTCTCGGTATATGAAATTTGGTTACAATTGGCTTAGTGATTTCAAAAAAGGCGTTTGAAATTGTGGCCAGACGGACGGACGGATGTAAATTTGCCTATCGTATGAGCTAAAAACTGATACATCGATTATGGCAAATGGTGACTGACAATTAAGCATTTGGTTCAAACGAGTGATGATAATCGGTAAACCACTTATTGCCACTAACTAGAGAGGTATATATGAAGATCTGATTATGGTCCCGCTGCGTTGCTATTTCTATTTTGTTATTCGACGTCAAGTAATAATAGCAATAAAGAAGTTGCAAACGAAACTTGTTACACAAATTTTCATCATTCTAAGTATTATGAAAGAAAAACGGGTAAATAAAGAATGAATGAAATAAGAGCAATCATCCTGCTTGTCAGGCTCAAAATACAATACTCATTGTTTATCTGGGGCCGTACTGATAAAACGACTTTAGTGGTTGCTATGCTGTTGCTAGGGCTGAATTTCTATGAAGGAGATTCCCTACAACTACGAAATTTGTTCTGGAGGAACAGTCTAAAAAGACTGTTCCTCCAAAGCAAATTTCATAGCTGTAGGGAATCTCCTAATTAGAAATTTAGCCTTAGCAACAGCATAGCAACTACTTAAGTGTTTTTATAAATACGACCCCTGCTTGTCAATCCCAAAATACAATACTCATTGTTTATCTGTATACCAAATACGAGGTGTCTAGCTTAAATAGTTCCTCAGAAACTTGTGTCACAAACTTACTTGAAAAGACAGAAAAAATGATAAACAGAAGGAGGAAGATTTGCAAAGAGCAAGATTCTCAAGTCTAAAATAAATCAAGTTGTTCTTCTGGTTTGACAATAATTTGAAAGATCCTAGCTTGAATAATTTCTGCACAAACTGTGACACAAAATTTCAATGTGTGAAATAGGAAATGAAACAAAAAATAGATAAATAGAGGAAAAGAGCAATGTGCCCAAGCCTAAATCCCAAAATTCAACAATTCATTTTCCATACTTATACGAAGTTTGCAGATTCAAGCTTACACAGTTTCTGGGAAATTTGTGACATAAATTACCTTCAAAAGACAGAAAAATGGATAAATAAAGGGAAGTGTATAAGCAATGAGCCCAGTTTTCAATCACACTATACGACAACTCATCATCCATATGTATACCAACTTACAAGACTTCCTGAAAAAAAAACTCTGACACAAAGGACCTTGTATGGTGTGGCCCGTTTTGGGGCCCATTCAAATTTACTTGAGCCGCAACACGACATAACCAACCATGTGGTTGTGCGCCAAGCGCAGACTCAGATCAGCCTAGGCATCCGCCCAGTCTGATCAATGTCTTCACTGTCCGCATAGAGGTAGCTTAGCTTAGACCCTTATCTACCTTTTAAGCGCTAAGCAAAGGGTCTGATCAGACTGGGTGGATGCTGAGGCTGATCTGAGTCTGTGCTGGGCGCACAACCACTTTGTTGGTTTTCTCATGTCGCGGCTCATTTACTTAAAATTACATCGAGAATCTCCAGAATTACAATTGAGCCGCGACACGAGAAAACCAACAATGTGGTTGTGCGCGCTGTGCAGACTCAAATCAGCCTGGGCATCTGCCCAGTCTGGTCAGATTCTTCGCTAAGTGCTTAAAGGGTAGCTAAAGGACTGAGCTACCTCCATGCGGACAGCGAAGACTCTGATCAGACTGCAGTAGAGTAAACATAGGGGTTTTACAATATACTATTAATAGTTAAGCCAGTACAAACCAAGACCAGGCTTAATTTCACAATATATTGTACATATGTTTTATGATTAAGCCAGTAGAGACCAAGACCAGGCTTAATTTCACAATATATGGTAAATATGTTTTAGAATTAATCCAGTACAAACCAAGACCAGGTCTTATTTCAATAGTATATCGTAAATGTGTTTATAATTAATCCAGTACAAACCAAGACTAGGTCTAATTTCCATAATATACGGTATCCAGATTTGAAACGCATAGTTTATGTAGTGGGTGAGATAACTGAAATGATTTATCTTAATAGTTTTTTGGGCAAATAAACTTTGATAGTGATTATCAGTTTACCCACTAAAGATATGAAGTCAGCTGATTATCTGTGTGCGCGCGCACAATTGATCATTTCCGTTTTTGGTAACAGGGCCTGTTACTTTTTATCTCATTATTAATTTTGAAAAGGTATTTATCGAATGATCCGTCAATTTATCTAATCAGTCCAAGGGAAGATACATACATTGATTTTCTTCAAAATATAAATCACTAGTTGTCAATCTTACGGCCTATTTAGACAACTATTTTATATTTTAAAAGATGAGACAATGCAGACTTTGCGAACTTTTGAAAGACGAAGAATTGTTCACAAAAGGTAAAGCCGTATGCAAAAAATGTCGATCAAATCAGCAGAATATCAGAAACAAGAGGGCGCGTGCAGAGAAAAGGTTACTCAGACAAATACAAGATAATTGTGAACCAGCTGGTGTTGGCCTGTTTTGATAGAATTTTTTGTTTTGGATTTTCTAGGTAAAACATAGACAACTATCCTATTAGACAACTGATTAGTATTAGAAAAAGAAATGTCAGAACACGTTCAAAAACTTCTTATGCTTTATGACAATGGAATTATTGACGGTGATGCCTTAAACAATGCATTGAAAGCATTGAACAATGCACCACAGGCGTCGCAGCCTCAAGAAAAAACCCAAGAAAAAACTCTCATAGACAAGGTGAGAGAAAAACGACGTAGAAAGAAGAAATTAAGAAAACAAAGAAAGGCAATTGCTGAGAAACAGAAAAATGTTATAAATGAACTTAAAGATAAAATTAAAGCTATAGAATCGCCATTTCGGCTTGTGGACAAAACCAAATCTGGCTATCTCAGAGCGCATGAAATTTCCGTTAAACGATACAAAGACCCCATAAAAATGTTTCAAGATAAGAAAACTATTATAAAAAAAACAAGCTCACCGCTGAATTGCAAGAACTATCCGGTCTGAAATGGCAATTTGGGCTTATTGTTGACTTTTTCAAGGATAAAAAGAATATACAGGGAACATTTTACAGCAATCAATATGCCACATTGTCTCCTCAAGAAATTCTAGCTTTTTACCACGAGGCAGTTTCGGCAATTGAGCAGAAAATCGAAAAATTCACTAAGGAAGGCTCAGGCTGGATGATTGATAGATGCAATACATTGTACCTTAACATCGCAAAATATGAGCCACTCAAGGGCTCATCATATTTTCCACTTCCTGAGGTCTTGGCTAATAAAAAGGCAATAATCAATGTGAAAAATCAAGATCAAGAATGCCTTAGATGGGCCTTAAGGTCAGCTTTATTTCCAGCTAAAAATAATCTCAACAACCCATACAGCTATCCAAAACAAGACAATTTAAACTTTAAAGGAATTGACTTCCCTACACCAGTATCACAAATTTACAAAGTAGAGAAACAAAACAATCTCGCCATCAATGTATATGGCTATGAGCAGACAGTTGTTCCATATCATATTTCCGGGCAGCCGAGTGAAATGCCACGGATCAACCTGCTGTTGCTCCATGACAAAAAAGACAATTACCATTATTGTTGGGTAAAATACCTGTCCAGGCTGCTATACGACCAGAACAAATACAAAGGTAAAACATACTTCTGCGACCGCTGTCTCTACGGGTTTTCCCGTGAAGACCTACTAATCAGCCACAAAGATGAATGTTACGGCATCAATGGCAGAGCAACTAAGATTGTAATGCCAGCCCCAGGGGAAAAAATAAAGTTTAAAAATTACCATAAACAGATGCAGGTGCCTTTTGTCATATATGCCGATTTTGAAAGCATAATAAAACCGCATCAAGTGGCAGCTGGGGATAAATCTGAAATCAAAAGCAAACACCAAGCATGTGGTTACGGATATCAGGTTGTTAGATATGATGGTGCATCATCCGGTGTAAGAATTTACAGAGGTAAAGATGTCGAGGAACAGTTCTTGAAATCCCTGAAACGGGAAGTAGTCAATATAAATAATAATGTATTTGCAAAGCCGAAGCCCCTACACATGTCGGAGAAAAATGAGATGGATTTCCAGTCTGCAACGCAATGCTGGATCTGCCAGAAAGAATTCAACGATGAAAAAAATCCCAAAGTACGCGATCACTGTAGAATCCTAGGCCACTTTAGAGCTGCTGCTCATAAACTCTGCAACCTTAAACTTGCTATAAAACCGTGGGTAACACCCATCCCTGTTGTTTTGCACAATCTCAAAGGATATGACAGCCATTTAATCATGCGAGAGATTAATAAAATCTCGGGCAGATTATCGTGCATTCCAAATAACACAGAAAAATACATCTCTTTCAGCGTTGGTCAACTTAAATTTCTGGACAGCTTTCAGTTTATGGCATCATCTTTGGCAAAGTTAGTTGATGCAACTGACAAAAATGACTTTAAAATCACCCAGAAGACATTTAATTCCCAGCCAATCAAGAAAAGACTTTACGGCAGCTTTAGTTCTGAAGATAGTCGACCCATCGTTCTGCGGGAGTGTGTCGACAGGCGTAAGCTAGCCTACATATTAGATCACAGCAACCAGTTTGACCTCGGCAGCAGTTTCCAGGATGGACAAAATACTGACAAGGAAACTCAGCTGAGCTTGCTTCGTAATTATCTCTCCATGTTAAACCAGAATGGAGAACGACCAATGTCATACCGGCAGCGACATGGGTTTGGTCGATACTGGACAGCTGAAAAGCTAGGCATTCAAAATATAAGCCGGAAAATCCGTCATACAATATGCAAGGACAGCATGTTTGACATCGACATGAAAAATGCGCACCCAACGCTACTTTCCTGGTACTGTCACAAACACGGGATAAACTGCGCAGCCCTGGATGCTTACATCAAGCACCGTGATCCCATGTTGCAGGATATCATGAAGAACCGCGGCATCACCCGGGATGAAGCAAAAAAAATTCTCTTAGCAATAATGAATGGCAAGCAAGAAAATCTGCAGCCAGATGATCCACGGTGGTTCATCGATTATTATACTGGAATGCGCAGTATCATAAACGCTGTTGTCCAGCTTAATCCGGAGATGTATGAACATGCACAGAAAACAAAACATACAAATTACAATCTGGAAGGATCCACGATTAACCACATACTGTGCCGGTTGGAAAACAAAGCGTTGATGGCTGCTTTCGATTACTTAAATGGAAAAGGCATCGAGGTTGCTTCTCTTGTTTTTGATGGACTTATGATTTACAAGAATAATGTGTCCGATATTGCCGGTATTCTTAAAGGTTGCTCATCAAGTGTTGGCCATGTGTTAGAAGGTTGCGGCATCGAGTTCAGCTTAAAAGAAATGGATGAAGGTTATGATATTCCCGGCCCAACCGGAAACCACCAGTCAACAGACATTGATATATTATTACAAAAGGGCGTTTACCCATACGAATATATGGATTCATTACGAACATGCCCAGAAAGTATGGGAAACTTTCAGCTGCGAGACGCTGGGAGATTACCATGATCTCTATCTAAAAACAGATGTGACTCTGCTGGCAGACGTATTCCAAACATTCCGTAGAACTTGTATAAATGCATACAAACTGGATCCGCTGCATTATTATACAGCCCCCGGCTTATCCTGGGACGCTTTACTCAAATACACCGGTACTGAACTGGAGCTCCTGACTGACTACAATCAGCATCTATTCATAGAAAAAGGGATGCGTGGCGGTGTCAGCATGACTTCAAAAAGACACGCTAAGGCTAATAACCCTGGCGTGCCTGGATATAATCCAAACGAACAGCACAACTACATCATGTATTATGATGCAAATAATCTCTATGGCTGGGCTATGAGTCAGCCCCTACCTTATTCTGGTTTGAAATGGGTTGATAAACCGCCGCATGAACCAGGTAAGGGCTGCATCTTAGAAGTAGACCTAGAATATCCAGCCGAGCTCCATGACTTGCATAATGACTACCCACTTGCCCCGGAGCGATTAAAAGTAAAAAAAGAATGGTTGTCTGACTACCAGTCATACCTTCTTGAAAATAACAGTATGCTCAACACCGAGAAGCTGGTCCCAAATCTCAGAGACAAAAATAAATATGTTTTGCATTACAGAAATCTGCAGCTATACCTGTCCCTCGGAATGAAACTCAAGAAAATCCACAGAATATTAGAATTCAACGAGGCGCCGTGGATGGAACCATATATTCGCATGAACACAGAATTCAGAAAAAAAGCCAAATCACCCTTTGAGAAAGACTTCTACAAACTCATGAACAATTCGGTATTAGGTAAAACTTGCGAAAACCTCCGGAAGCGAGTTGATATAAAAATTGTCCGAACAAATGGCGGTGATAAAGAAAAAGAGCAGATAAGAAAAATAATCGCTAAACCCAATTACAACCGGGCTGTCATATTTTCTGATGAATTATCAGCCCTGCATACACACAAGACTCGCTTGAAACTAAACAAACCAGTATATGTTGGCATGTGTGTCTTGGACTTATCCAAGCATCTGATATATGACTGGTATTACAATACACTGAAACAGAAGTACGGCAGAAACTGTACTTTGCTGTACACCGACACAGACAGCCTGCTGGTCGACCTAAAAACGCCAGATGTATATGCTGATATGGCAACCATGAGGACCCAGTATGACTTCTCAGATTACCCCAAGGATCACCCGTTCTATAGTGAGCAAAACAAAAAACTAATTGGAAAGTGGAAGGATGAATGTCAAAGTACCCCCATAGCTGAGTATATCGGGCTGCGTCCCAAGATGTACTCCATTCTGCTGGCTGATGAGCAGCTGATAAAAAAAGCAAAAGGTGTCAAGAAATATGTCATCAATAAACAAATCAACTTTGCAAACTACAAAGATGCACTATTCAACCGAAAAACATACAGCCACGAAATGAATATGCTAAGAAGGAAAAAGCACCAGATCTACGGCCTTACAATTAACAAAACAACACTCTCACCCCTAGACACGAAACGCTGGATAGCCCCAGACGGCATCACAACATACGCGTTTGGGTATCAGCAGGAACAATAAGCAGTTCTTCTGTTACAAAACCTCTCTGCGGAGCTGGCGGCATTAAATAATAAACCCTGATGCTTTGCAGAACAATGTGATGACTTATCTTATGAATACTGACACTCCATATTGGGTCCGTGGCACGGCGTACGCCCCCTTCTTGTTCTCCAGGTTGATATAAATATCTTACAGTGGCATCAGGACAAATAGGGTTCCCTACAGTCCGTTTCTGTTTCACTGGAGGGGGTTTTTTCGTCTCCGCATTTATGGCTTTGATCACTTCCGGTAATCTTTTTACCCATTCTCTGTTGCGTTTGTGCGGATTTTCCAATTCCTTCGCATACTGATAACCAAAAAGCCTTTCAGCCAGTGTCCTGTTGAACCTCTCAACCAAAGCTTGGTCTCTGTGGATCTCTTTCCTGCCACGTCTGATACTTACGTTGTGTTTCGCCATCAGCTGTGTCACAGAGCCCATGAACTCCCTGCCCGGATCTACCTGTAGAAGCTTGGGAAAGTTCAGCTTTCGCTTGTAAATATTTTCAAACGCCTTCGCAACTTCTTTGCTGTCTTTTGAAGTCAGAGGCTCCGCCTCTTTATATCTGCTTTCAATATCAACGACTGTCAGCGCATATTTGTATGTCTTGCGGTTGACTGTATCATGCGGCAAAAACAACAAATCTGCCTGATGAATTTCATTTGGGGTGGACGCATCAAACCTGGGCCGTATTATTTTCTTTGGTGCGGGTAAATATATTTGCCACACCGCCTGCTTTTTTAAAAATGCAAGCGCCTGCTTTTTACTGACTTTTGCTTCTTTTGCTAGTTTCTCTACTGCGGGGAGCCCTTTCCAGAACCCCTTTGGGCTGTAGTAAATCTTTTCCATTATTTTTTTATTCCAATTTTAAGACTAAAAAAAAATAATAAATTTATATCAACTTATAAGCCAAAAACCCGGTTGCTGCCATTCCCGCAACAATAAACAACAATTCACGGTTTTGCTGATCTGGGGATGGTGCATAATAATCACTCAACTTTGGCTCCTGAGGAAGTGGGTCAAGTTTTTTGCCAGTAATGTAATAGTATTGTTTCATAGCCTGATCAACATTGTCAAACGTCTGCTCAGCATGATGTTCTTTTTGTATTTCCTCATTGATAAAATCCAATCTCTGGGTTCTTTTTTTGCTCCAAGCTGCTTGAGCCGCTTCTAATTGTTCGACTGCTTTATCATGCCTTTCTCTTTCCGCCTCAGCATCGTTGTTTTTTCCCAATTTTGAGAATAAAAAATTACTTCCTGTGAACGCCAAGGCATTGACCACGGCACCTCCTAACATCATCGCTACTGCACTAGCCATTTTGTTTATCGTGATAAAAAAGTTTAAAACAGAAATTATTTCATAATATCCGCTGGAATAATACCCTGCTTAATCAACATATCGCGTGTGGCCATCGCCAGCAGTATATCAATAGAAAGCATTCCAATATCACCCATATTAAAATCCACTTTTGGTGCAGGTCTTCTCAAGAGTTTCTTGCCAAGTTCTGAGTACCCAACAGTGAGAAGAGTTTCTACTCCGGCATGACAAAGCATGTTTGCAATTTGTTTACCGTCAATGGCTGCCATTTTTTTTGTGAAAATATAGTTTTTTTAATTTTAATTATCTCATTTCAAAAGGGTCTATCGACGTTTGTATCTCAGGTATTTTAGGTTGTGATTTAGGTTGTGATTGATGTTGTTTTATTTCAGTTTTACTGTAAATCATGTAAATACCAACGCCTACAGCTCCGATCATCACACAGAGCGGAATATAGTTCTTATAAACAGTCACTGTTGGTTGCCGCTCTGGTAGCTGTGGCTCTCTTGTTATTTTGATTGGTTCAGCTTCCAGGGTTTGGGCTTGTTTTTGTTTCCATCTAGCCTCAGCGCCTTTTTTACCAGCCGCGACTCGTTTTTTGGTTTTTTTCTTTTAGGGGTTCTTCACGTTTTTGTGGACCTTCACTTTTCTGGGGTTCACTCTGGGGTTCTTGAGTTTTCTGAGCTTCCTGAATTTCCTGATTCATTTTTTTCTATGGCATTTTTATTTTTGTTAAAATTAATATGCTTTGCAGTTGTTAGCATTGCTGTAAAAGGAGCCAGGTACATCCCATACTTATAATACAGCTCACAGCAAACGCTTGTCAGAGCATGATTGATAAATGGGTCTTCTTCTAGATCTTCTAATAGCTTGGGTGGGTTTTCCACATGGAAATACTTTAACACCCCCATGACATATAAATTAATAAAAGAATTGCCCAACGTCTTAGTCATACTTGCACCAAGCCTGGCTTCATATCTACAGTAAAGCTTATCAACTTCTTGTGGCGTCATTTCATCTATGTCTGAGAGTTGCAACTCACGCCCTAAATATTGCCGACTTCCACCTCCGGCTATAATGGCTGAAAGTCTCTCTCGTTTTGGCACATCTTGGCGTTCAGCTGGTGTATCTAGTGAAATATTTTCTAATAGATCTTTAGCGTTCATTTTTATATTTTGGAAAATATATTTTAACTTAAAATAAATGAAAAAAATCAAACATCCGACTGAGATATTAACAGCGGCAGAAGCAATTGTTATTAGTTCGAGTATCATTTTTAGTATTGCTATTTTTGTTTTTAGCATTGCTTTTTGCTTAAAGCATTGCTATTTTTGCGCTATATTTTGCTTTAAGCATTGCTATATTTGCTTTTAGCTAATCCATTAACCAATACCCAGTTGGTTGGTCAGTTTTTAATATTAATTTACGGTGTTTAACCTCAGATAGTTCTTTTTTTATTTTCTGCCTTTCATCCGCAGGAACAACATCATTTTCCCTCAAGCAATGTTCAAAACTATCTCTGTCCTTGGTGTAAAACATACAAACCCATTTTGCTTGCTCTCGAAGGTCTTTCAAGACAGAAATATATCTTTGAGAAATGACCCAGACACTTTGCTCTGCGTGCCTGCCGGAAAATGCTAGCTGTGAGAGCATGTCTTTTTTCTTTGTAAGTTCTTTTGTTGCAGAGCAGTCATCGATGATGTACAATGTGGGTCGGCCAGCAAAATTATCAAAAAAATAACGCAGCAGTTCTTGGAGTCTTTCTGTTCCATCTGACATCACAGGATTTACTATAATTATGCTTTTGTCTTTTGGACGCCGCACGTCACCAATCCAGCTCCTGGTTTTTTAGGCCTTGTTCCACTCAATGGTGGGGCAAAGTATGACTATCTTTTCAAACACACCTCTGTATTCTTTTTCAAGTAAATCTAGGACAAACAAACTCTTATCACATCCCGTTTGACCCGAGATGACAGCTGAGTGTGGATATTTTGGAAACTCAATATTTGACCTCACTAAATCTTCCATCTTCAAAATGGATTTGCGCATCTTGTATTATAAAAAGGTAGATATTTAAATTTTCATCTGCTCCTTGTTCTTTTTCAATTTGTATTGTTATCCCTTCACTGGCATTTTCAATCCTTCTGCCGCTGCCGTGCAAGGTGTTGTCATCCGTGGAACGCAAGTCAAGCCATAAAGCGAATCTTTTGGTGAGATATTTTTCAATGTTAGTGTCGCTGAAGTATAAGTCTTTTGCAACTTTATCGGTTTCTTTGTCGCGTTTGGATGTCAGCGCAAAGTATTTATTGATTTCGTCCCACTGTTGGTACTGCCGCATGCCTTGGCTGTACAGTTGATTCGGTATGCCTTCTATTGTCATTTCAACTTTTGTGATTTTAGGATTGTAAAAATCTTCAGTGGTTGTCCTGTCCGGGTCTTCAAACAACATTAAAATCCCCTTCATGCTTCTTGCTGGGACATTCAAGTTGATATTCCACAGAGTATCAGACTTTTTCTTTGTGATTTTTCTGTGCCGCAAAATACGGTCATACAATATCGCCATTCTGCCACTGACCTGTTGTCTGATTGTTCGTGCAAGTTCTGAGTCGGTTACCATGTCGAATTCTAAACAGATATTGCTGATGGCATAACTGCTGTCGGCATCCGTTGAGCTGTTTACTTTGTAATAGTCATTAAATGTTAATTCATACTCTAGCCTATCACCGAGCCCGGCCTGGTAAAAGGGCATATGCGTCTCTAGCAGTTCAAAGTCGAGTGGGATGCAAAACCTGTTCTTGAAGGCGCCAGCAATGGCCTGGTCTTCAGCGTCAGCTGTTGCGTTTCCTGCCCCGACTCTGTGTTTTAACATGTTTGATTTGCCGATGCCTTGGTAGGCCATGTTTATCCGCTCAGATGGGGATTTCCATAAGTCAACATAACAGTGAAATATGTCGCTGTCATCTATTGACATGACTTCATTGCCGCTTATTTTAATGGTTGTTTTTTTCACGATGGCTCTACCAAGATTTTGAAAGATTGTCGCATTGGGATCTTTGCTGGTCAGTTCAATAGTGAAAGCGAGACGTGCAGTTCTTGGGACGATGACATCATTATTACTTAGATTTGGAAATCTCACAAGCAACTGCTGGTTTTGGTCGATAGTGCTGGGGTTGTTAGTGATTACTACGCTTTGTCGAATTCCTTTCGCACCAAAAGGTTCTCGTAGTTTTCTATAAGGATCCAGTTTACTTCCGTAGGCTGACATTTTTATTTGATAAAAATATATTTTTATTCAATAAATAAATAATGGCCGAAGGCTACGATTTTGAGAATCCTACATTTGACGATGATTATGATGACGTCGATGACATAGATGACAGATTACCGATGGTGCCGGATGAAACCGATCAGCGAATCATTTTGAATCAAAGTGGGGCAATTGATGATTTAAGGGGTGAACTCCGAAAGTCTGCAGTTGAAGACCACAAAAAACGACTTGTTAAAACATTTTATGATGAAATAGGAAAGCGATACAAAATGGCCCCGAGCAAGATAGATTACAACCAGTTTAGGATATCAAATGATGGCAAGACACTGTTATGGAGTGTTGGTGACAAAGAAATCAGAATTACTGCAAAACAAGGTGGTGCAGAGTTTCTTTCTCTTGGTACTCTGGCAAATGAGTATAATAAGGTTGTTGGCTCAGGAGGAACATTAGCAGTGCGGCAGTATTTGAATTTACCAGATTACAGGAGTAAAACACAGCTATCTCAGC
The DNA here is from genome assembly GCA_963989385.1 of Ctena decussata. Lineage (NCBI taxonomy): Eukaryota > Metazoa > Mollusca > Bivalvia > Lucinida > Lucinidae > Ctena > Ctena decussata. The sequence goes on from CAXDIV010000069.1 coordinate 145,764, forward strand.
AAGTACGGCAGGCTTTGGGAAGCACACGAAATGACATGGATCTAGAGATGTCAGGTGGCACTGAACTGCAAGATTTAACAAATACGGTAATTGGTGCAGAGACGGCCGTTAGGTCACTGGAAACATCTCTTACTGATTGGGTACACACTGACACACAAACAGAGGGTCTAACACTGCGGGAACTTCAAGGATTAGACAAGGCATTGCAACGCACCCGCGGTGAGCTTACAAATAATTTGGCAAAACTGACCGAGCTTGATAAAGACATTGCAAAAGAAAACAGGAAATTACAAGAGGCTGAGGATGAAATCAGTAAAAATGAAATAAAGGCTCGTTTAAAAAACTTAGAAGATGAAAGAGCCGCAAGACTGGAGGCTGCCAGTGCAAACAAAGAAGAGTTGCGGGGTCAAATAAACAGGATAAAAGAAACTATTGACAAAGTCTTGAAAAAAGATACGACATTGCGTGAGCGGTTGAAAACATTGTTCAAAGAGCAAGGTATAACGATAGTTAGTATTTTGACGGCTCTTGGCATGATTATTGGTGTTATAGTTGAAGCTGTAATTCCAACTTCTGGAGGCGGTGGTACAACACCCAAACCATCGCAAGGTGGAGCCAAAGAATGGGTTAAAAAAACAACTTCATAATCTTGCTAGACTACTAGCAAATCTTGCTGGAAAAGCGGCTGCTGCGTTGCCGGGTATAATTGGATCAATTGTGTCTTGGCTGCTGTCTGCAACCGGTAAGGTTGTAAACTGGTTTGGTAATAATCTGTGGGCTGTTGTTGTGCTTGTTGCTGGGTTGGTATATGCGGCAGCTAAAGAATGGATTTTGAAAAAAAAATAAGTAGGTCAACCGGAAGTGTTTAATTTTGATATTTTGGTGGTGGATCATTCACAAACACAAATTTGTTGAACAAAATTATGTGGCGCTTATCTTTTTTTTGATTAGCTCTAGCGCTTTGACTTCGCCTTTGTCTATCAAAGCTTGTTTTTCTTGCTCACTCAGACCAGACTGTTTGGTGTGTGTTTTATCTTTTAAATCATTATATCTGTCCAGCTCATCAAGAACAATCTTAAATTCTTGTTCTGATATCTGTCCATCATTTAAGGCTTTGGAAATCAAATTTTTAACAGAATTCAACTTACTTTCTCCAATAGTTTTAATCTCATAGTGCTTTTGTGCCTTTGACATTAATTTACGTCTCACCAATTTCACGCAGGCGCCCATGCATCCGCAGACAATTGCAACAATTTCTAAAGGCAGCATCACTGGCACTGCCAGGCCTATCCCAGCCATAACGACACTTGCAGAAATCAATGCAGTATCAACTCCGTCTGTGAGGTTGACTCCGCGTTTATATTTTTTATATAAAGCCTTTCTAGCATCTTTTTCTCTTATTAATTGCTTTTCTATTTCTGATATTTTTTGTAAGCGATAGTTTTGACAGTCTTTAGACAAATCCGGATAAATTTTCTCATCTCCAAAATCCTGATAAGGAGCCGTTGGCGGTTTCATTTTTTATTGTTTTATATTTTTTTCCAAATTATTAATACGTTTATTAAACTCGTTTAGTAAATTCGTTATGGTCTGCAACCTCGATGTAATATAGGCTTGATTTACTGCATCATCAGGATTAACAGGACTCGCAAGACCAGAAATTCGATGCTGGGTCATATCTAATCTACCATTCATAACATTATCAGTATGACGTTGTAACACTTCGTGTAGCAAATGTTTCCTTAAATCATTTAAAGCCTTTGCTGTTACCACGTCACCGCCAAACGCCGCATTTTCATCTGGGTCTCGAGGGTAAGCTACATTGACTATGCGTTTACCATCCATATTTAGAGTTGTTTCTAAAACATCTTCTCTCTGTTTTCCAAAAATGCTCATTATTACATAAAATGAAATTTAAATTATTTCTAAAACACAACTCATGGGCAAACCATGATTGTCTACCGTGTTTTTATTTTCATCTTTAACAACTAGTTTCAATTCAGATAAGGCCCCTGTCTTTAACGGCTTGAGTTCTGGGTGTTCAAAGCGGACAGTGATAATATCACCAAAGCTTTTATTTTCAATGGGAATGACTGCTAATACATCACTCGATGAGCCATTAAAGTAATTATATGATGATTTTATTTCCGACAAATGAACATACAAAGATTTTATAACAGCAAAGTCCAGCGGCTTTTCACCTTGATAAAAGTGTTTTGGAAAAAAACGGCCTTTAATCTGGAGTCCAAGCATTGTCTTGAGTCTTTTGCTTATTTTTAACTCAATAGGTGTAGTCAAAGTCACTATTCCGTTGGTTTCATCTACAGACATACTGATTTTATGGCTGCGAAATATATCTGCTAACTGCTGAAAACTATAATACCCAGGCGTTATGCGAACAGGAGTCTCGCCTTGTTTTTGAATGACTTCATTATGAACATTATACCAACCCAAACAGTATGTAAAACTGTTTAATCCCACCCGCTTGAATCCATCTCTGTTGTCAATATACTGTTGCAGGATTACAGGATTGCTCATATCAGAAATTATGAGATGCATTTTTTTATTTGATAATATAAAAAATCATTGTTATAAAAATGGTGCAAATCAAAGCATTTTCATACAACCCCAACGCACAATATCAACCAACTGGAGTTTACAACACAAAAAACCTAGACATCATTAACCAAACAATAGAAGTCAAACAGGCCTCAGACAGTCCAAGCGGCTTCAAGGTGAAATTTCCTGACATCTTCGCAAAATACGTTCTGCCCTACGTTGAAAGTGATGCCATCGTCCAAAATTGGCGTTCACGCCAAATGCAGTTTTGGCAAAACCAGATAAATTTTGCTTTGTGGTGCGCAACTACAGGATGCGGCGTTTCTATGCAAGACCACCTGACAGGCACTATTCCACTGTTTGCACGTTCATTGTTTTTGTTTCATGTGTATTATCAAACGCGAAGAATATTATTCGAAATGAAAGTGGCATTACCAACAGATGACAGCTGGAATGCGTTTGACAACAGTTATGACAAGAAGGTCTATGAGAGGATCTGTGACGAGTTAGGAGTCTCAGTTCATACCGACTGGAGGCAAAACCAAGATGACAATGGCGGATTAGGGACTATATACTGGTATGTAACAAACACTGGGTACCAGGCGGTCAAAGGTGTAGGTGAATATGATAATAAAATATATTCATTCTCAAGAAATCATCCTGATAACGTTTATCACATTGACTACATTGCACAACATGTCCGAAATGCTTGGTCCACATTTATTCTCGACAAATCAGATGGCTTTACAAGACCCGGCGTTGAACGAATAAATGATTCCATAAGGACTTACTGTTGGGCCATTCTTGGCTCTCAGTCTCAGATTAAATCTGACATACTAGGGATAGGCTCAGCTTTTGATGTCCAGAAGGAATTCCTTGCAAACGTTGAAGATGGAGTCCAAAGGCCAATAGACTTACCAAGTCAAATTATCCGTTATCAAAATACTTTGAAGTACGCCCGGAGCAAGGTTGACTATGTTTTTGGCTATGGCCTTTACATGGCTCCAAGCAATATGGAATTGCAAATCGGGACAATAAAAAATTACAACAACGAGATTGTACTCTCTACTCATAATCAAAAGTTATGGTGGAACAAAACCGTAAACCTTCCTGCCAATGCCACATCTTACACTGATGTGAGTGGGACCCCAACACACAAACCAAAGGTTGATGTAGAACCTGGATCAATCCCTTTAGCTGCCCAGGGTAAAACCATAATAGGAGCACTTGGAATGACAATAACGATACCCACCGAGAAACAGGCACAGAAGATATATAAAACAAAACATGAGGCTATCACAAAAAATGTCACGACTGACTCACATCAAATGTCATTGAAAAAACCTGACCTACATCAAATACCAAAACCTGACACACATCCAGTACTGAGTTCCACACCAAAAACTGTTGCTGAAGAACATGAAAACCACAAAACAGCACTGATAGTCGGGGGCGTCGTTGTAGGACTAGTTGCTCTACTTATTTACGAGATTTATTAATCCATTCAAATTTTGATATCCATATTCGCGAACCTTAAAAATTACGATATACTATTGAAATAAGACCTGGTCTTAGTTTGTACTGGCTTAATTATAAACACATTTACGATATACTATTGAAATAAGGCCTGGTCTTGGTCTCTACTGGCTTAATCATAAAACATATGTACCATATATTGTGAAATTAAGCCTGGTCTTGGTTTGTACTGGCTTAACTATTAATAGTATATTGTAAAACCCCTATTTTTACTCTACTGACTGCAGATGCCCAGGCTGATCCGAGTCTGCGCTGGGTGCACAACCACATTGTTGGTTTTCTCGTGTCGTGGCTCACATGATTTCAGACATGCATGTTTTGTTTCAGTAATTTTAAATAAAACGGCAAGAAAAATGTGTTAAGGAGGGTTTCCTTTAATGAAATAAGACAGTTAATACAGCATTATAGAGAGCTTAATGATAGGTTTTTTGGTGGTACACTAATAAGTGGAACAAAAACACATCAACGGATCAAAACAAAATGTGTACCAAATGATTGCCTATATTCTAACTAAGAAAATGAACATCCACAACATATGTTTATTTTGCGTATTGTGCGGAGATATGACCATTTTGATTTTGAGATCACTGGAAAAATCTCTAAGAAACTGCAAGTTTTTTTTTTCGTTGTTCTGTTTTTAACGTATAAAATTAAGTGTCAGCACAGTCAAGTGCACACCTGATTTTTTCACATATTATTGACATTATTAAAACGCATTATTGTTAAGAGGAGCTATAAAAATGGTTGCTCAAAGTTGTTGTGTTCCTACAATCATGTCACTGAATATTTACCTTTTGACTGAAGTAAATTCTTTATGTTGTCAGGAGACACTGAACCATTTTGACCTGCTGTTACTTCTACCTCAAGGGCTTTTGGCTGAGCCTGATGAGATGTTGAGTCTGGTCCAGTTACTGTCAGTATTGAAGCAGCTGATCCTGTTACTGCCATTGTCGAACCAGTTGACTCTATTGATGACTTCGCCGAAGTGATTGATCCTATGATTGGCGTTGTCGAACCAGTTGATCCCGTTGCTGTCACTGACGAAGCGGCTGGTCCTGTAATTTATTACTAATATCGTTCCGAGGCAGTGCTTCTGCTGTAAGTTATTGTTTGGTATGTCCGCTTATCTATACTTTCCTAGCGATGTGGTCAACTGCACACTTGTCCACTTTGCTTTTTGCTTTGTTTTATATTTTTAAAATTGTGTCTGTACGACACTGATGATACCCCCGTGAAGCCCTGTCACAGGACATGTCCACATCCCTCAAGCACCTTTTAAGCACAAACACTATCTTAAACGAATCCACTAAAACATAGCACATACTTCATACCCTATAGTGCAAAAATGCAGCCCAAAAAAACTAAGTTAAAAAGGACATAATTCCGTCAAAATAATTAGTATTATCATTATTTTTATCAGAAACCAACATGCACATCTTCAGTTTGTTCACAACAAGTATACATTGTCTGAAAAACAGCTACAAAAATTGTGTGAGGATTTGATTACACAAAGTACTTACCCGACAGTGCAAACATTTGCCTAAGGTGACTGAGCTCAAAAGACCGTACTTCTGCGAAAATTAATTCAACTCCAACAAAAACCTACATGTACATTTTTAATTTGTCCACAGCATGTATGCAATTTTTGCAAATAATCCATTGAAAATGCGGAGGGAGTTGATCACACAAACTCCATACCCACAATGCAAAACATTGGTCTCACTTTTGGCTGTATAGTTTGGCAAATTCAATAGATGACTGATATGACAAGTGAAGTCTAGTCTGATCAGAGTCGTTGCTTGTCACCGGTGCCACAT